>CM044548.2:3242465-3277465 GCA_024416835.2 Perccottus glenii | reverse complement strand
GACTCAAATGTCTGTCAGATTATTTTCCGAAATGTTTATTCAATGAGTTATTGAGCTCACAATGTCAACCCTCAGAGTCAAGTTGAATAGTTTGTATTTGTATTAAAAACAAGACTATGGCTACGTTTAGAAAAATGATGACAGAACATTCTAGTACAATTCTGAAATTTGGCCTATACTATTGTGTTTTTTATAGTATTTGAGAAATGTTGAGCACATATTAATTAGGCATAAGTAGATGACCTTTTGTTTTTCAAGCACAGCCTAATCACCAGACACCAAAATCAAAGAAATAAAAAATATTGTCTTAGTTCGACTAGAAGCAGAATTAATCATCCATGACTCTGCACAAAGCCAGTGTTAAGAGCGATACTACAGCAAAGATACACAGTTAAAGCAACTTTGCCGCTGGCTATAACTTGTTTGTTGGTGGTTTTGGCTTCTAACATTATTTGTGGTTTTGGAATTAAGAAGTCATCTTTATTGTGTTCATGTGTTTTTTTTAACTTGGGATGCATATGAAAGCAGCATTTGCCTGATTAGCGAGCAGAGCACTGTGGTATAGTTCTGATTCTCTGCTGTGTGAAACTATAAGAACTACAGTCCAGTTAAACGGTCTAATTGAGCTGTCAACAGTGAGTGACATCATCATTTTGTCCATTCTCTAAACAAAAACAACCTCTGCAACGTGCTTGAAGGGCCTCCATATGAAAATGCATCTTAAGTTCTGTATTTTAAAAAGAAAACACCAGCATTCAGTCAAAAACTCCCACATTCCTAAACGCAGCCCTTCTCAAGGTGGAAGAATCAAGTGCTCCTTACCTTCCTGGATCCACTCTTCAACACCTGAAGGCCATCATCCCAATAAGAAGCTATACACAGGCCTCCCAAAGTGTTTAACACAAATGTATGTTTTGATGTGTTTTTAATACTTAATCTTGTGTGTTTCAGAGATACTCTACATGTCTCCTCTGCCTTATTTGTTTATGAGTTTTATCAACATTCACAAATTTAAACAGAACAGAATTTAAGTGTGTCGCTTCACTGTACGAAACCAAACAGAGCCACATTCTGTACATAAACATATGGTTTTGTGGTTGGCATCGTCTAAAAATTGTCGCTAACCAAGGAGCTGCTAGATTTGCCCACCATAACCCTGCAGTGGGTAAACTAGACGCTGAAGGTAAAGGTTATGGCTTTCAAGTGCACGGCAAAGCGTCAACACAGTCGGCTTTAAACATTAGCAGATGTAAACAAGTGAGGAAACAGGGGGCCCAGCAGTGGTTTTAGTAGGTTTTTAAATAGCCTGTAATTTCTCATTTCCACATGACTCAAACTCTAGTTAAAAATGGTCCTTCACAAATGTTTCTTAGTCATAACCGTGCAGCGGGTGTTTTCACTTCCAACGCCAAAAAAACGCTTCAAAATACCACGTTGTGAATAAATGACACACAAAAGATTATAAAAGAGAATCTGGGAGTAAAAAAAAGCAGGGTAGGTCAAAACCAGAATGCCACAATTGCTTGCTGTTGAGTGAATAGAGCTTGGAAATTATACTGAAGGCTTATTTCAGGCCCCCAAAATCTCAATGTTAAAGCCACAGAGATAAGAAAGACAAGAGCCTGAGGAAAGTGCAGTTAAAAAAAGAAGCCTGTTTCCAAACACGCCAAAGTGACTAATGTTGTTGCAGAGGATGTGGGTGTTATCTCTAGAATAAACATAAATCCAACTGTTCAAACATTAAAGTAAACCTGTCTGAACCCTGACCTGCTGTGGAGGAACAGTACTGTAAAGATTGAATCGACAAACACCAGGCTTAATGTAAAAACTGAACATGCTTTTTCTTCAAATGAGGGTACACAGTGGAAATATTTGTGGAATACCCGAAAATCAGTTTGAACCCAATAGTTGAGCTTCGATTATAGATGGTACAATGTATTGTATGTTTTACAAGTGTATCATTTCCTTTTTGTGATACATTAAGATGCATAGAATCAGATTGTGGCATTGACAATCAATGGATGTTTGGAAAAGAAGCACAAAACAATATTTCGGAGGGCGTTTTCTCTTCAGAAAGAGTTGTGCAATATTTGTTTGGTTCAGTACTTTTTTTGGTTTCTCTCGACAGTTTAAAAGACTGTTGCACTTTCCCTGACGCTGTGCTCACTGTCGTCATGACAACGAGGGCGTGTCTCTTGTAGACGGCTTTTACTGCAGAGGCTCATTTTACAGTTGAACCGTCTATAGAGACGTGTTATTATTAATATAGAGTAGCAAACAGATGAAACTTCAAATGAACTGTTTAAGACATCATTCAAATCATTATAACACTCTTTAGGAAATGCTCAGCTTCACAGGAGGCTTCTGTCGTAGAGTAGCAAGAAAAACAGAGCCATTTTATGGTTTTCGTTATCTCTCCATGTGTCTGTCACTTCCTGCTGTTGGTCCTGTGCTATTGGCTTGAGATAAACTGTAACCACGATGACATGTGAGAACTGACAACAGCTCCACAACAGATCTTCTCTTTAACTGGAACATGCCATGGATTGCACCAGGTTGCTCACATAGCCCCTCCCTTCTGACTCCTCCCACTTGAGGCATCTATCTGTTCTAAGTCTGAATCCAATACTGCTGCATCCATTAAACACTTATTTCCAAATATGTCCACAAGTATATTTATTTTACATTTAGTCATTTAGCAGACGCTTTTATCCAAAGCGACTTAAGGTTCCATTCACCAGTGTTACAGCTGGAACACCACTGGAGGCAAGGTCTTCAGTGTCTTGCCCAAGGACACAACAACAGTATGAACTGTGGGGAGAGCGGGAATCAAACCGGCTACTTTCCGGTTAAAGGACGACCGCTCTACCACTGAGCCACTGCGCCCCCTATTTATATGTCCACACTTTAAAACAACCCTGGACCACTATGGAAGGTCTGAGAATGCTAGTAATGTAGACAAAAATCAAAAACTGTAATACTGGGACAAAGTCACTTCAGCTCTTGGAAATGTCTTTACTGGGAGAGATGTGTTTGCATTGTTGTTGAAGACAGGGTAAAACAGGAGGTTGTTACATAGCCCCTGTCTTAACGTCATTCTGCCCACCACAAAAACCACAACCTTGGTCTAATAGTGCAGAGTTTGTATGTGCTCTGCTGCTGTTGCTGGGCTTGTTAACAGGACACACATGTTTACAGACAAATATACAGTTACTCTTCTACTTTACTGAGAAGGAGAGGTGTCAAAATGTGCTCCAACACTCCCATGTGACACACAGGCCCAGACCAATGTCAGCTGGACGTGCTCATGACAGAGCTCCAGTGCTGACGTGGTTTCAGCAGGATTTGAAATGAAGGAGCAGACGAGGTAACTACGGGGAATAGATACTGTATGAATACCACTCAGTATTCAGAGTCACTTGAACTACAAATACAGCTGCAGTATATGAGGAAAACATGCAATAAGCCATAACAATTGTTGAATATTGTAAAAGATTAATTGGATTTATAATTATATACAAGGCTCTCACATGAAATACCATAACAATATACAACCAGTTCTTTAGGATAAATATTGCAGTTGATACTGTAGTAGCTAAATGTGTCATTCATCAGATATTTATCAGATAATTATTTTTATGTTGAGTCGATAATTTGAGCGACCATGCCTGTGGAAGCTAAAGCCACTGAGATCTGCGCTGTGTGTACTTTCACACCGGATCCTCCAGGGATCGTAGTGTCAGGTCTGGAACATTTACAGTGAGTGTTCTTCAGTGTAGTCTCCGCAGTGAGCTGATGACTCTGGAGTTGAACCCTCGTTCTCTCTGCAGCTGTTTGAACTTTACTTTAAACTTTGGTGAAGGTCCTCACATGTTCAAATAACTTGTTTCAATATTAGCAAAAGAATCACCGTCTCCACGGAGGAATTCTTGATTAATTGAACCAAATAATTGCTAGATTACTTGATTACTAAAATAATCGATAGCTGCAGTACTAATATTGTGCATCCTTCCTTCCAACATATTTTTTTTCTATTTGTTTTATGTTTTGAGAGATTTACACTGATTGGTCAAAGTGAAGTTTCAGAACAGTCTTATGTCTGACCTGGCTGAGTGTAAGCAAATAATCTGGAATAAGCATGTGCTCAAAGGTTAACCTAGCCAAATTAGCCAGGCTTTGTTTTTCTCAACTTTGTGGAAAATAATAGCATTTTTATTTGAGATGTAACAATATTGTCAAAATTGTAAAAAGTGAAATTTGAGATGATATTGTTGGTAGGTCCTCTGGATGAAATCTATCTCATTCTATTCTGGTGGTGGACACTACACACAGCAGTCCATACAGACCTTGACCTGTGACCCGACCCATGACCTCAGACCTGAGAGTTTTTTCTACAGCAGTGTCATGGTAAATATTCCAGTCTTATTTTATGGACTTGTCAAGGTGTTAGTGTATTGTGAGTTAATGAATCTTATCCAAGAAATAATTTAAAGGTAAAGGTGTACTTTTCTCCAGTAGAGGGCGCAGACCCCTACAGACTCTGTGTTGTTACAATCAGTCATTTACAAGTGGGGACTATATAAAGGTCACTTTAATGTATTTTGTACAAATACGACTCTGACTAGGGTCCAGTGTATCGGCCTGTTTCTGCTCCCTCTGTAGCATGTCACTCACTAATCTCTCACAATGTCCCGGGACAGGAAAGTTCCAGGAGGTTTCTGTCCAGCCGAGGGACTGTGTCAGTGAGATACACATGATTCTACTGATCTACGTCTAAAGATACTATTTTTGAGCTAAAAGTTACACAGTATCCCTTTCAGTAACTTTATGTCTACCTCAGTTATTTCAGGCCTCTTGCTTTACCCACCTCTGGTTACGCATTTGTATAAGGATTTCCATTTGAAGCTTGTCAGACTAAATGCACTTTTTTATTTTCTGTGAACCACAACACTGCAAATAAAAGTTTTCAAAAACGTAGATCTGATTTATTCTAGAATCATCTGTGACAGGTCTGAGTAATAACACTCCTGTAATAAAACATGACACATTACAGTGCTTTCTAAAGAGTTGGACTGATAGATGCTCGCACAGCACCAGTGATGAGGAGGAGCAGCCTCATGGGGGAGTTTATGTGTCAGCGGGACGGGCCCTCCCTGGACAGGCCCGGACTGGCAGCTGCTGGGAGCGGGCCACAGTGAAGGGAAATTAATAGAAACAGCAGCTCTCCAGGGAGTCCAGTGTGATCCAGGGTCATCTGAAAGCACTCTGCCTCTTCCCCTCCGCATTACAGCTGGGAAATATGAAACCCGGATCATGACAAACATTATTTAACTTTCCGGCTCAGCTTAGCTCTGAATGCCGGTCCAGGCCTGTGCACGCTGGGATATGCACACTTGTGGCAATCAAGAATGTGGGAGTGTCCGGCAGCGTGGGCTTCAGCTTTCATCCGCACACTGGGCACAGCTTTATGTCTCTTTACTACAGCTATATATGTGCTCAAGCTTCTATATTACAGCCAGTTGAAAGTAATGCAGCCAATGGAAAATAACGCAATGACACAGGGTGTGTTAAGGTCAAAAAGGAGACATTTGTCCTCACTGTTCACCAAAAGCATGTGCTACAAATGCTCTGTAAAAAGAAACAGCCCGAGGTAACCTGGGCATTGAGTGTATGGCACAGATGCTCCTGTTGTGGCTCTAAGCACTGGACTGTGTGTGGCTTTAAAATTAAATTAAAACAACAGCGAAGGTCACAAAGAGTTGTATAACAGTCTTTAAGCTGATCAGCAAAGATGTCTGTATTAACAGTAAGAACAAGAATGGCAGCTCATTATGACCATAACCTTGGTAAATAAATCTGAAAAGCCATTAGAGTCTGAAAGTGTTGATGACAAATGCACAGTTCGCCTACGCGCTGCGCACAGCACTGACAGCGCTGGAAAGCGCCCCAGATTAAGGCCAAGTTATATAACTTGGACTCCATTTGTGCTTCTGCAATGCATGTACACAGCTCAACACAAAGACTGCATGTTTTATTCAGTTAACAGCTTCAGCTACACTCGAGTAAAAGAGCACTACCTGTTCCAGTCACTGAGGTCACTCGGAGTAAAGAGTACACCGCTGGTATGTCAGCGACTACCCAGATTCCTGAGACAGACTGAGCTAGCTGTGCTCTGGACCTGCGTTAGCTCGTCAGCATAGCCACTGACTCACAGTTAATGTCAGAAAGAAACACATTTACACAGTGTCAGACAGTAAATGCAAACGCAGGAAGTTGAAATGACAGCTAGAGTCAAAGTATTTCTTCCGAAAACATACGGGCTTCCCACAGCTGTAGCAGAGAGCACTAACACTGAACGTGTAATTAAGAGTAAGAAAGTGGTATTTAACGCCTGAACCTCCGCTGGACTCCGCTGGACTCCGCTGGACTCTGTTGGACTCTGTTGGACTCTGCTGGACTCTGCAGGACTCTGCTGGACTCTGCAGGACTCTGTTGGACTCTGCAGGACTCTGCTGGACTCTACAGGAGCCCACGGTGCACATCTACGCGGCTCTGCTTACCTCGGTATGGTGATGCATTTGGTGTTGATATTTTGGGTGGTGATGGCTTTTTCCAGTTCGTCCAGTTGTCCCGTCTTCTTGAGTTTCTTCACCAGACTTTTCACCGCCTTTTCACACCATTTCTCCTCCTGGCCGTTCTGCTCTCCCTTTTTCCAGCCCAAAAGTCTCTTGACAATGGGGGGAGTGAAAGGCAGAATTGACATCCTTGAGTTCACTGAAGTCCTTCCAACGTCGTAAGGTTGGACTGTTTGTTAAAAACCGCTGGAGAAGAACTCTTCAAACGCCCGGTTCCGCACAAAAACACGCTCAAAAGATGGAGTTAGTGCTCGGCGAAGTCCCGCACGCACATCCCGAAGTTAAACCTCAACTTGAGTGCACTGTGTCTGCCTCAGCTCACAGCTCTGTGCGCCAGCGCTCTGTGGAGCTGTGAACTTAGTATCACTCCGCGAGGAAACTTAGTCCCGCCTGCAGCGAGTTTCGTTGAAAACTGCTCATTCAAGCCGCGCCAAAGTGACCATTTACGATAATACACTAATAATACAAGACAAAAATTAAGAAGGTCACGTTTCTCTCATAAAGCCTCTACTTTTGAGAACCAAAGTTTCTCTTCACCGCTGAGTCTGCCAAATGAAGTTAAAACGTGGAGCTGCCGCTGAGGCTCTCCACTCAGAGTCCAGAGACTGCACATTCGACCTGTGTCTGAGCAGCTGGCTAAATATTCCCTGCTGAAATTGCACAATCCCTCCCCTTTCCTTTTCCCTGCTGCTGCTC
The DNA here is from genome assembly GCA_024416835.2 of Perccottus glenii. NCBI lineage: Eukaryota > Metazoa > Chordata > Actinopteri > Gobiiformes > Odontobutidae > Perccottus > Perccottus glenii. The sequence continues at coordinate 3,270,134 of CM044548.2, read as the reverse complement.
GAACTGTTCTATCTGTGACTGACCTCGAACTGATCACAACTTCACTGTTGAACTTGAAACGATCAATGCATCAATGACAAATACACTGTGGTTCTTAGTAAGTATAAAACCACTTTGACTTACTTCAGTTTCATTTGTGATATATTTGAGTTGAAATAAATCTCATTAGTTACATTTAAACCTTTCCATTATACTTTCATTTACATTATGGGATACTCTGTTGGAGGCATTTGTGGTTCCTTTGGACAGGTGGAAACATACTTTGATCAGACTGTTTTTGATCATATGTGGAGAAAAAAGTGTTTGGGACCTGTTCTCACTTTTAATGGTTTCTATGTCTGTGCTTTGATGAATGTAGCTTAGCCTAGCCTATGCAACAAAATGACAGTGGTGTAAATTGTAAATGCAGGTTAAAGTCTAAAGTATGAACAGTTTAAACTTTTCTTTTTTATTATTGTTTCTTTTTTTGTTTGTTTGTTACAGTTAACTCTGGGAATCATGCACATATCTTGCTGTTGGATCATAAAACCTGCTGCTGACATTCACAGCTGCTCGAGGACAGAATGTTAGATGCACACACAGAATCAGAGCCGTAGACCTGCCTCGACGTGTTTCTGGCCCTGAACGTCATCAGCAGCCAACAACATGGCAATAGAGCGGCTGACTGAGTGGATATTTGGTCTGTAACCACAATAGACACACACTTATGCACACATACCCCTCCTTCTCTCGATGTCTGTCGTAGCTCTGCACAAACCCCCCAGACTCTCACCACAGCACAACGTCAAGGAGTCAAAGTCACAATGGAGTGTGCTGTGCAGCTGAGCCAGAGAGAGGCTTAGGGTTAGAGGGACAGCGGGTCTAAAGTGCCAGCTCTTTGTTGTAGTGACGGCTTCAAAAGAAACACACTTCTTTATTGCGTTTGCTTTTCAGAAGCTTTTCAGAGGTTTGAACTGTGAGTGCATGGGAGACTCCTAAAAGTTTTTAAAACCCTGAAAAAAACAAAATATAAATAATATGGGTGCATTGCATTAATATAATCACAACACAATGGTTTGCTAAGTCTATCTAGGCTTTGGACACTGGGGCATAATTTAAATAAACACTAAGCAACGTTTTACCTTAAAATATGGAGGATGAAGCATTTAAACAACACTCACTCAGACGGTACGGTGCAGGTCAGTTCTGGTGTGTTTCCACCAAAAGACGATTGAAGTGTCCCCAAAAAGTGTATCGTACAACTTTGGGAACGCCTCAGTCTGGGATCCAAGTGGGTCTGGCAAAAGTAAAAAATATTAAAAAGAAATGTTAAGCTGTTTATTCTCAACAGCTGTTTGTGTTTTAAACAGAGTCAGTTTGGTACGGCTCTGGCTTCATGAATTTAAACTTTGTATTTATCGTCTCCACTGCATTAAACACAAGCAGGACCTGTGTCTCAAATATTGAGTCTCTAAATGACAGGAACCTGCTGCAGCTCTGTGAATGTAATGTTCAGAAAGATGGGAATAAATAGAAACAGTTGAATGTTTCCTGCAGCAGCTGTTCCTCCAGCCTCTCACTGCTACAACAGCATTTACTCTGATTTTGATTCAATATTAACAATGAACCACGTTTATAAAAGTCTGCTTCAAATATGTTTTATTTTTCAAATAGAGAGGACTTTTGTGTCTTCGATGACGTCTCTGTTTCTGCAGCAGACGTTTCTCTCTGGACCCAGCAGAGGAAACACAAGCTGTACCCCACACACTGGAAACAAGGCTTATTTCACTGTGATGCTGTATACAGTCAAGTTACATAGTGTTGCTTTAAACTATGTTATGATTATATGTAATAACAGCAACATTAGATAAATGGTTCATTATATCGACATTTAACTGTATATTATAGAATCTAGCCAGTGTCTTCTTCAGTTCTTGCCATACTGAGTGTGTGCCTTTTATCAGTGCGTCTGCCGAGAGTTCACAGCCTCGTGAGAATAGTAGCATCGAGCTGCAGTTGTGACATGTGTACAGCCACAGAGACCTGCGTCCAGCAGTGGCCTCTTTGTGTTGTGAGTGTTTGGGCTAAAAATACCACAGGCTCTGGTTAAGACTTGAAGAACTCTACTAAAATCTATTTTTGTAACAGGGCAGTGTATATCAGCTCTGTCTTTTTCACCGTTGATAGAATTTTAACAAGAACAGATTCTTGTGTTTGGTAACAACATGGAGACAGTGGGGGTTTAACAGGCTGCATTTACAATTAATGCATTTGTTTTTGTAAAAATGACACTATTTTTAAAATGGAGTTGTTCTTTTTGCAGTATTAAGTGGTAAAAGTGGAGATTGAAGTTGCGCGCCTCACACAGCTACGGTAGCCCTGCAGGGACACACTGCTGTCTGCGCGCGAACCCCCTGGAAATTGTTCTAACTTAAAAGACATCTGTTTGTTTCATTAATATCCTCAACTTTCATGCCACAACAAGTTCTCAAAAAACACATAGAAATGATTGAGTGTGCTTCTTCTCCAGCTGTGCTCAATTTGTCCTCTTCGGACAGTTAACGGAGGCTCCTGTTGAAAGCATTTGCAAAAGGACAGGTTCTTGTAATAAATACCTGGAGCTGATTGGATTTATCACTGAATGAGTTTTATCCAATCAGAGCAGCTCCATGTTGTCTACATTTGTAACAGTCGCTGCATCTTCAACGTAGACCTGTTATTGGACACAACGCACCAGTAAGGCTAAAGTTCGGACATAAATAAAATAAAGCTCGCAGTTGAAGATGGATTTTCGTGAGTTTGTAAACTCTGCAGCGCAAGGTTAGGGAAAAAATTTGAGAAGTTACATTCAGTTTAAAGAACAATATCAAACATAGTCTTACATTAAAATTGAATTTATCCAGAAATCAAAAGCACTTTACCTCCGGCAGCTGAGGAGGGCGGATAGTCTTTATGTGACCTGAATGTGGAGGAGGGGGAGCTTCATGTTGTTCTTCACTGTCTCTTGAACTGTGACTTCAAAACTTGAATTTAACATGTAAATCCAGATGTGTTTTGGTTTTCTGATAATATCATTGATTCAGTTTTGTCAGTAAGACAGAAGGTGCTGCATCCTGTATGATTCACCTCATTTTTTTTGGTATAATTTCTTGTGGAACTGAATCTTTTTTGTGGTCATCATGATTTTGGAGTTTCTTATATCGCTATATTCAAAGACTACATCATTTTACACAATGCACCTTTAACATAATGTCATTTTTGTTGAGTTGTCCAGAATGGCACCTGTGGGACAACCTTTTTTTTTTAAATTTCAAATGTTTCAAATGGCAGCCATAAATCTTCCTCAGAAATAAAAGGTCATGAGACATACAGTGATTTATTCATCAACAGTGTTTAGGGGTGTTTTTTAGTTGATGTGGTTATGAATTGCCTTATATTTTAATCCTTACTTTGATAAAATAAACTCAAAGTGCCAGGAAGAGCTTGTGAACCTGCTCCTCGCCCACCGTCCCGTCAGCAGCTGTACAGACCACACTTCTTGCTGCTTGTCCGACGTGTTGTCAGATCTGAGGAGTGGGCTGCAGGAGCGTGCTGCCCCATGTGTTGCCCCGGCACCTGTTCACACCCCCAGGGACACACACGGAGGGGATAGACAGCTGGTTTGTTTTGTTGAAGTGCGGGCCGAGACGGGGCAGCATATACGGGCTGGGAGGTGGGGGGATGGGAGTACAGATGGGTCGTAAGTAGATGGGGGGTGGGATAGTCTGGACAGAGAGTGGACTATAAAAGCGAGGGAGGGGTGGTGGTGTGGGAAGCATTACGGAGCACAAAAGGCAGGCTTGAATGAGCAGTGGCCACGTACAATCCGATGGATGATAATGACATTGTGTTTGGCCAGGACCTCAGGGGACTGCATCAGCTGGTGTCCCAGTGGAGAAGGGGGTCACAGAGCAGAGCGTGTTGTGGTCGGATCTGATAACAACACACAGGGATAATACACTGATGTAGGCAATGACAGAGAGAGAATAAAAATGTATTAATAAAGATGGAAATAATTTTATCATAGTGCTTTTGATACTGAACTATTATATTTATGATTAGTCTGCTGCAAAAGGTAAAAGTGAAATCATCTGAGTAAAGAAACACTGGCGACATAAAGGCTGAGATTGTGTAAAATGTTGGATATAGCTGAATCAAAAATGAAACACAAAAGACTCTTTGTTTTCAATATAATCAAATAAAAACAGTGAAAATAATGCATTTAAGTCAGACCTGTTCCTGCTGCACAATCGACTCCAGCCCTGCCTTTGTCACTGAGTCTGTTCAGAATGGACAGGATTTGTAGGCACAGTCAGAGGGAGTCTGTTTGAGGACCACAGGATCTCCTCTCTGCTTTTTGTAGATGATGATGTCCTGTTGGCTCCATCAGGACCTCCAGCTGCACTGGGACGGTTTGCAGCCGAGTTAGAATCAGCACCTCCAAGTCCGAGGCCATGGTTCTCAGCTGGAAAAGGGTGGCTTGTCACCTTCAAGTCTTTTCAAGTGAAGAAGTTCAAGTATCTGGGGTCTTGTTCTTAAGTGAGGGAGGTTTACAGACGGCTGCACCGGTCTGTCGTGGTGAAGAAGGAGCTAAGCCCTAATGCAAAGTCAATCTACTCTCACCTACAGGTCTTTGAAATGAGTTTCCTCCGCAGGGTGGCCTTGACCCTCCCTTAATAATAATAATAATAATAATAATAATAAACTGGATTTGTACAGCGCTTTTCAAGGCTCTCAAAACACTTTAGAGAGTCCATTATTCATTCACTCCACAGTCACACACTGGAGATGTGGCAGCCATTTTGCACCTGGAGACTCTCCATCCTCCAAATATTCTCACACCACTGCCACTGGAGGAAAGGGGGTCTAAGTGTCCTGTCCACAACAACACAGGGAGAGCGGGAATTGAACCACCAACATTCTTTATGGAACGACCGGGAGGAGCTCAGAGTAGAGCCGCTATTCCTCCACATCGAGATATAAATACAATCTGCCTTCTGAATCTAGATGACACCCACCCCACCCTTTAAAATTGAAAATATATTCATTTTAGTGGACAGTGACATACAGTGACACAGTGTGTTCTTTCTCATAATACATAATGTCATTAGCGTGTGAATATCCAGGTTTGTCTTTGTTGGAGCAGAGGGTGAGCTGTTGAGAAGTAATAAAAGACATCTTCTTGGCAGTAACTTGACGGTGTGTAACAGGGCCATCAATCGCTCAACAGCTCGTGACAGCTCGTTAGCAGCAGCAGCCAGAGCACAACATGTACCAGATCCTGAACATCACAACAGCTCGGTCTCAAACAAGTATAACACACAGCAGGTCAGAGGAGGGCAAACGGAAAGGTACTTTACTTTAAAAAGAAACAGGAATGTGCTTCTCCTCCAGCGGGGCTCAGTTTGTCCGCTCTGAGCAGTTAGAGGAACAGAAACAGGAGGTAATGGAACTTCCACTTGGTTTGCCCCAGCCTCCACTAATACTTTCTAAGCCCCCTTTTTCTGCTGTTTACGTCTGTCTGTAATCATATGTTTACACGTGGCCATTGTGCGCAGCAGATAATCCACTTAACCAGCGGAAACAATTCCCAGATCATAAGTCCTGCAGTGTTTGAAGCTTTGGCTGTTGCACAACTCCCTTCTCCATGAACAACAGGAAGACGGCTATTTTTTCTTCCAAGTGTAAAGGCTGGTGCGTTTGTTAAACCTTTCAGATTAAGGTGTTTAACCTGCTGAATCGTGATATACTGTATATGAGTGAGTTTACCAAGGTCACCTGCAGTGTGTGATTCTGTATTTACTGCCTTATGGGAAAATGAAAGTATTCTGCAGTTTTTAAAGTAAATGTACAATAGTTTATTCAAAATTAGCATCAAACTTAGCTTAACACTAGCAATAATGAAAATATGGAAGCTTAAGTTATTTCAAAGTCCCTGCAATGATCAAAACCAAGAAATAGACACTTTGAGCTAAAACACAGAAAATACAAAGCTCGGTTTTTTAAAACTTGGAGACAGTGGTAAATGTTTCCACCCAAACTCCAGACAGAACATCTCAGAACAAACTTCCTTTCTGGAAATGAATGTGTCTAAAGACTAAAGAAATGATTTTTGTCTCTTTTAACTCACAGTCTGCAGAGTTAAAAGTATCATGGCCCTATCATCGAAGACAAACTCACCTTTGAGCCCCAGGTTGAAACTCTTTTATGAAAATGTTTGATTGTTGTTTGATTGAATCTGTTTTTACCTTTTCCATTATCTGTTGGTTAGTTATACATACAGTATGTCCTTGTGAGGAAAATGGCAGGAGCACGTTTTAGTGACTTTAACAAAGTATTTAAGGCACAGATTTTTAAAAAGGCCCAACAAACCTGCTCTGACCCAAGCCCCCCTCCGGTCACAGATACACTGAGCTAAAATCTAAGACAAACAGATATAAGAACTCACTTATTCCTGTTGCCATTAGTGTTTTAAACTGTTTACGTTAATGTGTCTGTATTTATTTTGTTTTCTGTTTTTATTTAACATGTTGGTTTTCTGATACTGTCAAACAAATGGCTCTTCGGGGATAATAAAGAAAATGAAGCACTCGTGTAAAAATGACACTTTATCGTCTAAAAGTGACACTATCACCAGGTTTATACATTTGTCGATTGATGTCATTAATGGTGTAACCTGACGTCCAATGAATATTCAATATCTCCTTTCTTTCTTTCAGTAAATTTAGTAAATCATGCTGTACTTTCCAACAATAAACAGCACCTCAGCTCCTTCAAAAATCCAAAAAGCACAATTTTTTGCTCAATAACAAGTTTTGAAATAGTGCAGTATGAGGTATACTGTAATAAATCTGACCCTAGTTGTGTTTTTGTCAGTGAAACTATGTATAACACCATAACTGATGTGTTATAAGAACATCCAGTCCAACAAAATGACAGTCAATTGAATTAGTTCAAGTAAAGCTGTACGACTGCACCTCTGGGGGGGTTATTGAGTCAGCATTATGTGTCCCAAAGGTGTCATATGTGACTGATTCAACAATAACAGTCCAAACTCTCTTTCCTTATATGGTCATAGAAACCTTATTCAGTGAATCTTGACCTCTGCTTCACCTGTGCCCTGACTCATGTGTGAAAAAACAGAGATAACCCGGTAACGGTGCGTCCACGGGTGAACCCCCATGAATTACCTCTGAGTCACGAGTCGTCTGTAAATGACTGTCGGTCAATCCCTGTGAGAAGAAATTTCCTGTTGTTAGCATGCCTCCCTAATCTCATTGATGGCAGACAGGATATTGCGCTGAGGTCATTCAGTTTGAGATGAAGTGGCAGTGAAACGTGCACAAATATAAGGATCATCAGAAATAATACAGTGAAGGTTTTTCTGGCCTTGTTGTTCTCTATTCTCGAGCCACATGTTATATATATGTGCAGGAATACATGCCTCCCAAAAGAAAAAAGAGAGGTCTTTCTGTTGCCCCTTTTTAGACCTTACATTTTAACCCATCATGTACTCAAGTATAAGCACGAGTCTTTGAACTACACCTGTGCTTTAAATAGGGACCACCTGATTCACACCTGTTTTTTCACAAAATGGATGACCTCAGTGATTGAATGCCACACTGCAATTTTTTTGAACACACCCCTTTCAACTAATTGCCCAATTGCACAACCTTAAGAGCGTGCATATCATGAATGCTGGGTCTTGTTTGTTTTCTGAGACCTGCACCTACTGGTAACTTGTTTGCCACTTAGCAACAAAAAATATACTAAAAACCTGGATTATTCTGGTTAGTCACATTGTACGGCTATTATTTTGAACATTACTGTATATCAGCTCCATGTGAAAACAGAATGTGCGTACCACAAGGATCAGTGTTAGGGCCCTTTCTCTTTTGTCCTTCTTTTAGAAAAAAAACGTAAAAGCCGTTTACAGGAGACAGCCCCCCTGTTGTTTGACTCAAAAACATAATTTCACTGATGGAACAGGTCAGTCACACTTTTGCAGAGCTCAGACACATTTAGTGACAAGAAAGGAAGCTTAAGCCTGCAACGTGTAAAGATAGAGGAAGTATTATATTTAACTGCATTCTTCTTTCCGTTCATAAATGTATGTACAACAACAACAACTGAACCCCACACACATTCCAGTTATTAACACCTGGATATTTTAGGCATTTAAGGAGTTTGGGGGAAAAAGCTATGTTTTTTTAAACTGTTGCTAAGGAAAATAGAAAAGAAAAGAGGAACTAAATATTTTACCCTACATTATTATTGCCTGTTACAATGCACAACACATGGTTTTAACTTAAAAAAAAAAATTAAAAATATAATCACGAGGGGTGCTTCTTTTTGGAGAACACATTCCAACAGGCTCCTCAACCAACACCACAATCACACAAAGGCATATTCCAGACACTGGAGGTAAGGTGGGTTATGTGTCCTGCCCAAGGACACAACAACAGTATGAACAGGAGGGAGCGGGGATCAAACCGACAACCTTCCGGTTATAGGGCGAGTGCTCTATTCTCCTGAGCCACTGCCGCTTAAAACGTCAACACAGATGTGGGCCCAGAGTACTAAGGTGTGCCCAGGTGAAAAACATTATTTCATTCTTCTCTTTGCCCAAACGATAACAGTCTTTAAGCAAGGTTTTCTGAAATTTGGAGCATGTTCACACAAACTCCAAAACTATGTCCTCAAGTAACAAAACATCTCTGAAGGTCTGCCAAATGAAGCACTTTGAGGAAAAACTCAAATCTGTTCATCAGCATTTACACACGACTAAAGATAGGCCTTAAAACATGTTCATTTGTAGTATTTGGGGTTAAAGGTTAAAGGTGGAATAAGGAGAAAAAGGAAGAACCAAAAAACCTAACACAAAAAGGTGTGTGTGTAGTTGTGCCTCCGAGTTGACCTTTAGCTCACCGAGGTCAAGGTTTGAAATTTGTGCAGTTCAGTTTTTAAACATTTATGCATATGCTTACGCCCCCTGGAGGTGGAAAGTGTAGAAACATCAGCCACAAAATCAGACACAAAGTTACTGACACAAAAACTAGCTTTTGAAACACAAGGTTTTGATGAAGCATTAAACTTCTGTGACAAATGCACTTTTAGATCAAAGAAATAATGAACTGTTTCTAAAAAAGTGTCAAAACAACTGAGATATGTGCAAATACTTGTTCCTCTTCACAGTTAGGGGGCTCCGTCTAGTGGTGAGCCCCACTCGTTACAGTCCTCCACATTAACCCTTCTACTGATGAACATATTATTGACTCTGGAGAAATGACTTCATGTTGTGATGTCTGTAGCTCTTTATCACATACTTTTGTCCGGAGGTGATGAAGCGGGACCACGAGCCGTGACTACAGCTGATTACACGCACAGTTTTATGAATGATCCCCCCAAAAAATCACGCCTCTCTTTGGGATTTGTCTGACACTGTCCATTGCACACAATACTTTAGAGAACACTAAAATGGATTAGATTGAGTGGAATCTCTATTTGAACCATAATTGCACATTAAATCCCGCATTCCACACTTTGGCATTTGCATTTTTATGACAACAAAAGCCCTCAATTTCAGATAACATATGCGGAGGAAGATGGAGCGTTTGGTCACAGCCCATTGCTTTTCTTTGTAGCTGATATCATTTCTCATTCTCCCAAAGCCCCATTCACGCAGTCCTTGACAATATGCAAATAATGTCCCTGGGCGAGCATTGTGTGCTGCTCTTGAACAGTTCAAGTGAGGCTATTGGGGCTGCACTTCTTATCAGATTCCATGAGCTTTTAAAACATGGCTGATCATCATAAATGCGGGCGTAAACAAAGTTGGGCACTGGTGTTTGAAAATGAGCCACCGCAATTTACTCTACTTATTCAAATTCAAAACGAGAGAGGTTTCCAGCTAAAAAGATAGAGATGTCGGTTTAATGACAGTGTAGCATGTCTTATTGAGAAAGAGCACTCAGCCTCAGGGTCATATTATCGTTTACACGATCATTCGTATTAGGAAATGTGTAGAAGGAAATGGCCTTTTGAGCGCCACATAAAGTCTTTTTTTACAAAGCAGGTGGAAATATAGACCAGACGGGTCAGACCAGTCCAACCCAGAGTTTTCTGTTTCAGAAACACATTTAAAGTTAGTTTAGTAAACTCTGAGAGCGGCTGAAAGAGAAAAACATCATCAGTAGAGCTTAGAGAAGTCACCATGTAACAGTCTTTTTCTAATTGCTAAAGCATGTTTTTTTTAAAACTTGAATTCAGTAGAAAGTCTTAACACAAAAACCAAAATTATAAACTCAAGTGTCTGTGAAGGTTCTCAGTCATCCAGGTCATCTTGAAGAAAAGGCATCTGGACTCAGTTTTCAAGGTGAAGACATTTTGTCTCTAATTCAAAGATACGTTTTTAATTCTGAGTTCACCTGCCAAGAGAGCTAAGCTTTATATCAAGAGGAAGAGTTTGACCTGAAAGTAAACCTGATTGGACCAGGCTGTTCTGGTCTCATAGTCGTTAACTTAAACTCGTTAAAGGCTCAGGTGAGTCGTTAGTGTCACTGTTTTGATTGAACACAGATGACTACGGGTCCAGTGTTAATAGCTTACTCAGTGACACCACCCGCACTGAGAAGAGTTCACACAAGTGGGTACAAGAAGAAGGTCATAGACTGTCTGCAGAGGCTGGAGAAGGACCAAGTCATTGATCGACCTCTGTACTACAAGCTGTATCCGGGAACACCACTTACAACACGACAAAATCAAACATCTACAACTAGAATCAGATGAGACTATTGTCTCCTTTGATGTCACAACACTCTTTACCTGCACCACCCACCAATGAAGCACTCGTGGTGGTAAGGAAGAGATTACTACAGGACAGGACAAACCTCACCCCGGACCATATTTGCAGTTTACTGGAGCTATACTTAATTCTAGTTCAGAGGTAACTTCTACAGACAAAAACATGGCTGTGCCATGGGATCACCTGTCTCCCCGATTGTGGCTGACCTGTACATGGAGGAAGTGGAGAACAGAGCTCTGGTCTCTTTCCCAGGTGCAGTGCCCAGTCACTGGTTCAGATATGTTTATGACACGTAGGTCAAAATCAGAACCCAGGAAGTAGAAGCCTTCACAGAACACATCAACGTAGTGGACAAGAACATCAAGTTCACCCGTGAAGATGCCACAGACAACTGCCTGGCCTTCTTAGACTGTGCAGTGGTTATCGGTGAGGACAGGACTCTCAGGAAGTAGAAGTTTATAAGAAGCCAACGCACACGGATCAATACCACCACCCACTGCAGCACAAGCTGGAGTCATCAGGACTCTTCAGCACAGAGCACAAGAGGTGTCCACAACCTCAGAAGGTAAACGGAAAGAAGAACAACACCCTCAGGGTTGCCTCAGATTCATGTTGCATAGTATTTACAACAGTGTTCTGAAACCTACACCAAAACAGTTTCACTCTGGAACAACAAAAACACTTGAATGGAACAGTGTCACTAACAACTCTCCTGAGCCTTTAACGACTCTCACATCAGGAGTCACACTGTCCTTTCAGAGCCAACGACCATGAGATCAGAACAGCCTGGTCCAATCAGAGTTAGTTTCAGGTCTCAGCTCTCTTACCAGTTCATCTCAGAATTGAGGAAGTCTCTTGGAATTAGAGACAAAACATCTTCACCTTAAAAACTAAGTCCAGATGCTTTTGCTTTGACTTTTTCTATAAACTCAAGTGATAGAATATCTCAGAAAACCTGCAAAATAAAGCATTTTTAGAAAAATGACACCTTCTTGTCTAAATGTGACACTATTATCAGGTTTATAAATCTGTCCATCACTCAGTAAATCTACAGCAGTTTTGACTAACACAGAAAATTGGCTGTTTGCTTATTGGGGTCAAGTTTTGAAATTTGTGCGTTTATTTTTTACTTTAGATTTTAAGCAATTACAAAAAAATGTTGAATATTTAGTATTAGCTATGGGGCCGATAAAGTAAAAACAACTATTACTTCTTAATCTTGACTTTAAAGGCCTACTCTGCAGTGGGACTCACCTGATCACAGCTCTTCAAAACGGCACAAACATCACAGAAACAGACCTTTATTTCATCTACTAATCTTTCAAGAGTCTTTTTAAAATGAAAAAAATAAAATGTGTTCAAATTTTTTACTTAATGATAAATTGAAAGTCAATTTCAAGATCCCTTGCTTGTTGAAGATCAAATGTCTTGCTATGGATGAGGAAATCTGTCCAATGAGAGAGCTCCATAAGACACTCATAACCTCTGTGTAAAAAATAAAACCTGCAAAGACCTGGTCAGGGTCACAGAGTTTCCACAGACACTGACTCAGTTAAATGACTGCACAGAGACTGGATTTATGATATTATCACAACCTCCTGGTCTCATTTTAACTTGATCAGAAGAAGCTTGTGCTGACACCTTCCTGTCTCTAGATGGCAGCAGTGAACTACTCTCATAACATTCAAGTTGTCCGTTTCAGCACCAATAATAGTTTAATTGTTGTTGTAAAAGTGAGCTCTGTCAAATCTATGTCACATTTTCTTTATATATATATATATATATATATATATATATATATATATATAATGCACTTTGCTGCAAGTCATAATAGAATAAATGACTTTTCGCTGAATATTCTTTGAGACGTCCCTTTGCTGCTTCTTATCGGAGGTACAATATAAAATTACAGTTACTGGTCAAATGTATGAAAAGAAAGACGGGAATGACTAGTCTGTCTAGTCTGTCTGTAGAAAACCCAGAAAAAAAAACTGATCTAGAAACCTAACATTTTTGGAGCAGTGTGGCAGGGAGGTGTTAATATGTTATTCTCCAAGTAACATGTAACAACCAGGGTGTGTTTGTGTGCTGGGAGCTGTCATGGCCGACACACCTATACAACACCGCGTGGAGGTTGGGGACTGTACCTCTGGACTCAGACTGGGGTGAGGGACCAGAGAGTGTGCTCCAGTTACAGAGGAATCACGCTCCTCGGCCTCAGGGACTTGAGTTGTGAAACCACAGATTTAGGAGGCACAACACGTTTTTTCCAGGTTGTAGAACTCTGGACCAGCTCTAAGGTTCTAGAGTGCTCATGGGAGAAACCAGTGCCTTTTGGATCTGGAGAAGGCATTAGACCTGGTCCCTTGTGTGAGTATGGGGTCCGAGGCTCTCTGCTAAGGGCTGTCTGATTCTTGTACAGCTCAATGTTGGACTCCGACAGGGCTGCTCGTAGTCCAGTAGTGGGCTGTTTGATCTGGCCCACCAAGAAGTCCAATCAAAGGCTATTTGGCAAGAAAGAACTGTTGGCTGCCACGTTTCCATCAAATTCATTTCGTTAGCACCCAGTCATAGTATGATAGTATGATGGATCCTGCTCAGAGATTAGCAGCTAATTTACAGGATCAGAATTTTTTCATTCTGACAATCCACTATTCAGGAGTCAAACACCAAAGCAAATCATTAGCTGTGAGACAAATTAGCACATGGCAACAAGCCTTTTGTGAATAGGAGTTTTTGATTGATTGAATAATTGACTGGTAGAGACAGACACTTCAGAGTTAAACAATAGAGCAGAGTCATTTACATTTACATTTACATTTAGTCATTTAGCAGACGCTTTTATCCAAAGCGACTTACAAGTGAGGAAGACAATGGAAGCAAATTTAACAACACAAGGTACAAAAAGCATAAGTGCACAAAAAACTAGTCAGTTTAAACCCAGCACAGTTTACAATGCTAAGGATAAGAGAATTTTATTTTATTTTATTTATTTTATTTTTTTTAAAGAAAGGAATCGATAGAAAGAAGTAGAACTCAGTGTTTGTCAGTCAGGTGTTGACGGAAGAGATGTGTTTTCAGGCGTTTTTTAAAGATGGCTACAGAATCTGCTGATCTTGTAGCAGCAGTAGATCATTCCACCAATGTGGAACAGAGCCAGAGAAGGTACGTGAGAGTGATTTTGTACCTTTTTGGGACGGTACCACCAGACGTTGTTCATTTGCAGAGCGCAGGGATCTGGTAGGAACGTAGGTCTGTATTAGTGAGTGGAGATATGAGGGTGCAGAACCAGTGGTAGTCTTGTAGGCCAAGAGCATAGCATTGAACTTGATGCGGGCGTCAACCGGGAGCCAGTGTAACCTAATGAATAGAGGAGTTACGTGCGCTCTCTTTGGTTCATTAAAGACCACTCTTGCCGCTGCATTCTGGATCAGCTGCAGAGGTTTGTTTCTGCAGGCAGGGAGTCCAGCCAGTAGAGCATTGCAATAATCCAGTTTGGACAAGACAAGAGCCTGGACTAGGATTTGCGTAGAGTGCTCTGATAGGAAAGATCTAATTTTCCTAATGTTGTAGAGGATAAATCTACAGGACCGGGTGGTGCTGGCGACATGACTTGTGAAGTTTAGCTGATCATCAATTACCACTCCCAGATTTCTGGCAGTGTTGGACGGTGTAATGGTTGATGGGCCTAGTTGAATGGAGAGGTTGTGGTGGGTCTTTGGATTGGCCGGAATCACAAGCAGTTCTGTTTTTTCAAGGTTCAGCTGCAGGTGATGGTCCTTCATCCAAAGTGAGATGTCACTCAGACATGCCGAGCAGAGACCGTCGGATCGTCAGGTTGAAATGACAGGTGGAGTTGAGTGTCATCTGCAGCAGTGATAGGAAAAGCCATGCTTCTGAATGACAGAGCCAAGGGATGTCATGTATATGGAAAAGAGTAGCGGTCCAAGCACTGAGCCCTGTGGCACAGTAACAAAAGTCTATTTGTTACCACTGGATGAAATTAATGTCCTGTTCATTGCAGTCTGCTACTGGCCCATCTGTCAAAGTTTGATTCTGTTCATTGCCTTCATGGAGTGTGGTTGGGAGGCCTCAGGATTTTATCTGTTCTTGTTACACTGAACCACTTTGCAGATGAGCGTTATGGGGCCCAGATTTAGTGGAATGGGCGGTTTGGCAGGAGGACTGATGTACTGGTCTTGTTGCGCCCTTTGAGGCGACTGTTGTTGTGATATTGGGCTATACAAAAATAAATGTCTTGTCTTGTCTTGTGGTGAAAACTACTCTCACCCCTGGTCATGAGCTTCTTCTTGAAATTCTATTGGCTCAAAATAAGTCTCTTCCACAGTGTGGCTTAGTCACCCTCAGCTGGGTGACTAGTCTCCCTTGATGCTCTGCCGGTCTGGGAACTCCTTGGTATTTTCCTGGAAGCGCTGGTGGAAGTGTCTGGGGGAGTCTAAAGACTGGGCATGATAGGCTGTTGACCCTGTGGCCCCGCCCCTGGAGGAAAGTGGTTGGTTTGATGGAGAATATTTGTTGTTAGCTCTGCTGCTGTTAACCATGCTACACTGACATTAGTCCAGTTGCTGTTACCTCTGCTGTTGATAGCTCTGTTGCCATTAGCAAGAATAGTTGCTAATTAGTCATGAATCTTTTAGCTCTTAACTCCCCCTAATGGTACAAAGTGATATAACTGGTTGCCTAGGACAGAAGGCTTAGCAAACCTGGATAGATTTTAAGCACAAAACACACAAAAAACAGCAGAATGTGAGAGACAACCGCTACACTGAAGGGCATGTGTTGACATCTCCACCAAACGAGTCTGCAAACATCAGTGGTTGTGCTAATGCTGCCCTCAGGGCTGAGTTTAACACTTGCAAAACTAAACACAGTGACAGGCCGCCGCCGTTTTCTCACCTTATCGGCACTTTGACTGACAGTTTCATAGAAAAAGACGAAACAAACCCTTTTAACCCACTTTGAAATGCGGTGGAGATGCTTTCGAATCCATCCTCAAACATTGTCTCAGGCAC
This sequence comes from Perccottus glenii, assembly GCA_024416835.2. Classification (NCBI taxonomy): domain Eukaryota; kingdom Metazoa; phylum Chordata; class Actinopteri; order Gobiiformes; family Odontobutidae; genus Perccottus; species Perccottus glenii. The sequence continues at coordinate 3,254,279 of CM044548.2, read as the reverse complement.
TATCTTGTTTCTTTACTGCTCTGTTCTACAGTTCTTTAGTTTCAATGCTGCCGCTCTCAAATCAAAGCACCCGGCCACAAACTGTCCTGCCAAGACCAGAGAGCGCTCAGTTCCACCCTTTTTTCTTTCTGTTTTTAACACCTCGCCTGAGACAAAGGCCTTGAGATGAAAATGGCTGTGTGTTCTTGCGCCTGAATCGAGACATGCTCACACAATAAGGCTTTGTGGCTTCAGGTAGCCTCCACTGTTCCATAAAACGCTTTGATATGAAGAATAATGTCTGTGTGTGTAGAGAGAGAATAGAAGAAAAGAAGCCAGATGAAAGATGAATGTTTAATGTCTCCACCGGTCTGGCCTGCGCTTGTTGTTGCAGAAGAATAGGACTTGGAATGGAGATGATACAGCCCATAGTCAAAGGTTTCTTTTAAGCATAAAACCATGACCGTTCCCAAAGTGTAATTAATGATTTCAATGACTTTACCGGTTTCACAGAAGCTATTTCAAAAGAGGGGATCAGTGTTGGGCGATTTACTGGGATTGTCTTCATAATTATGTTGTAATTAGAGCAAAATCATAATGAGTACAATGAGTCCTTTCTGTCTACAAAGGAAGCAGGTCTGCGGTGTTTCTATGGCAGCCAAGAACAGACGAACCAGACAGACCAAGGCTGGCTCGGGTGCAGGCCTACATTTGATTGTCATTGGAAAGTGAAGAGACAGTCAGTTGATGGGAGCCTTCGCTAAATTACAATGCAGCTTTAGGAATTCAACGTTAGCAACCTGCTCCACAATTCAGTGAGAAAATGTAGGCTTGAAGATGCACTGCTCATGGGAAGAAATGGGATTGGGACTAAAGCTATTCAATGGGGCGGCAGTAGCTCAGTGGTAGAGCGGCCGTCCTTCAACCGGAAGGTAGTAGGATCGATTCCCGCTCGCCCCACAGTTCATACTGTCGTTGTGTCCTTGGGCAAGACACTTAACCCACCTTGCCTCCAGTGACTGTAACACTGGTAATGTAATGTAAGTCGCTTTGGATAAAAGCGTCTGCTAAATGAATAAATGTAAATGTAAATGTCAATGACCTACAACAACCTCAACATGTCAAAAAGGAAATACAGACTGAGGACAGGTCCTTTACTTCCTGAAATAAGAAAGACTGAAAAAATGACATCAAGCCACACTGTGAAATGTGTTTGTAATTTACAGTGGTTGTCGTTCTCCTTCAGAATCTGACGAGGGTTCCCAGGACGTCCTACATTTATTTTATAAAATCTACTCAAATTACATTAAACTGAAAGGTAAAAGTGCTTATCTTTGATTGTCTTTAATCTTTTTAATAAGTTAAAGTTGCTCAACATTTGAAAAAGCCTCTTGGCGACACGTCGAACACTTCTAATAACACATCTCGACACATCAGCTTCTCAAGATAAATGACTAAAGGCACATTGGTTGTCGGCCTGAGATGATCTTTTTCCTCGATCCTATGTTTGAGTTTCATAAGTGTATTTGAACTCTGACACCTCATTAAAACGAATGAGCCAAGGCAGAAGTCATAATTCATAAAAGTACTCACTCACTCAGGGCTGTGGCCAAAGGCTCATTCTTTACGCAAATACCTGTTAGTCCTTAACACTTCATGTAGCTGCTGTAAGTGCTGTAGGGCCCACCTGACAACCTAACATATGTAGGACGGTGTATTATGCCTCCTGTGAAGCCGAGCGTTTCCTACAGAGTGTTATAGTGATTTAAATGATGTCTTAAACAGTTCATTTGAAGTTTCATCTGTTTGTATTAACTCTATATTAATAATAACACGTCTCTATAGGTCCTGCTCCAGTCTGATTATTGTATTTCTGCAGTAAAAGTCATCTAAAACTGTTGAGAGTCACTAAACCAAATACTGCAAAACAATTTGTGAGTTCTTTGTGCTTCCGACTAAAACCTGTTCAAATCCAACTTAAACCTGTTTAAGTCTAACTAACACTTGTTCAAATCCAACTAAAACTGTCCACATCCAACTAAAACATGTTCAAATCCATCTAAAACTGTCCACATCCAAATAAAACTTGTTCAAGTCCAACTAAAACCTGTTGAAATCCAACTAAAACCTGTTAAAATTCATCTAAAACGTGTTTAAATCCAACTAAAACCTGTTAAAATCCAACTTAAACCTGTTGAAATCCATCTAAAACTGTCCACATCCAACTAAAACTTGTTCAAGTCTAACTAAAACTTGTTAAAATCCAACTTAAACCCGTTCAAATCCATCTAAAACCTGTTCAAATGCATCTAAAACTTGTTAAAATCCATCTAAAACTTGTTAAAATCCAACTAAAATATGTTCAAATTCAACTAAAACTTGTTCAAATCCATCTAAAACTTGTTCAAATCCAACTAAAACCCCTTCAAATCCACCTAATTCTTGACCTTGTGGAATAAGAATTAAATCAGAAGAGAGAATCGTCCATGGGAAAATGTTCCTTTCATCAGATGCGGCCCTCTTTGTAAAACGTTTGGACACCCCTGCCATCTGAGGCTGGTGACTCTGGAGAAGGCGGAGTCTCTTTCCCAGCCGGAGGAAACCTGAGCAGGCTCGGTACCACACTGGAATCCACCGCACTGGCATCTGCCGCGGCCAAAACCTCATTCTGGAAGTTTGGAAAGCACAGCGGAGTGACAGCATTTCCTGCATCCATTTAGAGTCCCACAGTATGAAAAACATTCTGAGCTGCTGCAGAAGAAAAGTCAGCCGTACATTCGTGATACACTGTGAGTGTGTCAAGAAAAGGCTTTGTTCTCCTTGAAAACTGACAGATTGGAAACAGAATGAGACTTCGATGCATGGTCTTGAGGCAGACCTGATCTTGTGTGCTTCCACCAAAAACCTCTATTGTTCCCTAAAACCCAAGAGCATCCATACAGTTGCCCTGGGGTGTGTTTTGTTTGGCCTTTTCGGTGATATCTGGAGGCAAAAGAGCAGACTGAAATTCCAAACCATGCTATTAATGAACAAACTCATTGTAAATAAGTCTAATAAGCCACGTTTCCACTGGTTCTGGTGCTAAATGACAGGAACCTGCTGCAGCTCTGTGAATGTAATGTTCAGAAAGATGGGAATAAACAGAAAGAGTTGAACCTGATGTTTCCTGCAGCAGCTGTTCCTCCAGCCTCTCACTGCTACAACAACATTTACTCAAGAATCAATATTAACAATGAGCCACGTTTATACAAGTCTGCTTCAAATACTTTTTATTTTTCGAATAGAGACAGGACTTTTGTGTCTCTTCAATGACGTCTCTGTTTCTGCAGCAGACGTCTCTCTCTGGACCCAGCAGAGGAAACCAGGCTCTTGCTTTTTTCACTTTATGCTTAATTGTGTGCTCATAAAGAAAGATAACTGTGCTTCTCCTCCTGCAGTGCTCAGTTTGTCCTCTCTGAGCAGCTGTAGGAGCATTAACAGAAAATGTCTAACCGGCAAAATGCAACACTTTTATAAAACCACAATGATACATTACATAACATCTTTTTTATTAAATAAAACCAGTGAATATACTTTGGGTTCTACAGTAGCACACGTGTGGCTGTATTGCAAAAGTCTGGAAACTAGTATTTTTTGTGCCAGTGACATCTCTTTAAGACATTCAGAAAGAAGCCACTCTTGTGAGAACAGAACCAACAGATAGACACTGAACCACTGAGACTACAATGAAGCAAAAACAAATGTGGATGTGATATTTTATTCACTTTGTTCATAGTAAAGAAAAAAAGGAGTTGGATCCATACGACTGCATCTTAAACAGATGCACATCCTCTACTTTGTGTGAACATGTGCTTTTGTGTAACAGATCAGTTTTAGTGCAGAGGTGTCAGGTGTGCTCGGTGAAAGGGCTGATGGGATGTAAAGGGTTAAATGGGAGTCCAGGAGTCTGTTGGCTGCTGTTCAAAAGTCTCTGAGCTGGAGGCAGAGCTGGTCGCGGCTCACAGCAGCTGAACGAGAGGGCTGTCTCCACCGGCTCCCCCCTCCTGGGTCTCTGTCTCCATATAATTACACTGTGGCTGACAGACACACTGCTTAAAGTAACAAAACAAAGACGGACGGGAAAATAAACAGCTCCTAAGCCATTCATCCAAAGGGCGAGCCACACATGTGTACTTTATCCAGTTTAGTGCTAATAGTTTAGTGGTGTCCTCAGACAGTTTACAGGAAAGGCACTGGCATGTTCCTAAAGGACAAACAATTAGGACACTGTGTATTAATAACAACTGGAGTCAGTGTTATCTTTGTTTGTAATATGACTGTAATGTTTATAACCTCCTGCTTTTTTAACTAATGCTCTATGTATAGGCTACTTGTGACAGTTTGAATTTAGGACACCGAATAAAAACATGTTGAGTCGTAGAATGTAGAATACCTTTTAAAAATATAATTGATGTGCTGATTTTTAAACTTTTCAAACAAACATTAGGGATATTCAACTTTGCCCTTTTACATCCTTTCAGCATTTACAGTATATCTCTCTGTGAGTGTTCTGAAAGAGTTGATCAATAAATAAATGAGTTAATTTTGAATCAATTAATAAATATTTTTAAAAGGGTTAATCTAAAAAAAAAACATTTTATTTGCACTGTTAAAATATGCACTTTGTTTAGTTGTATGTATTTATGTGCTTATTTAAATACATTTGGTTTTGGTTGGCACTATTGCAAGAGTTAACCTGTAAGGCAGGTGGGCTGCTGGGTAATTGTCCCCATGTTTGCTCCCCTGACATGACACGAGGGGAGGCTATGCTAACAAGGACAACCTGTACTTAGACTTTAAAAGACTTAAAATACCCCAAAGTGACAGGCTTCTTTATTTAATGAGGTTTATTTGAATTTGTAATTACCTGTTTTTTGTTTTGTGGATTTAAATTTTTTGTTAATTTGATAAGAACACGTAGAACTGCTGAAGTGGGAGTCTATCCAGCTAATACAGTTTCTCAGAACCTTTGACAGTGACGACATAAAAGCCAAGGAGACCGGCTCTCTCCTCACGTCACTTCTCAGCGTAGCAACATTAGCTCACTTTAATGTCAAAATCTATCGTTCAAAGCTTATTCCAACATAAAAAACATGCTACAATTGCTCCAGTGTGACTTTCTCACCTTGCGTTTGTGTTCTGGGACTCTTCATGCTTAGGGTCAGACTCTGGCTCAAACATGTCCAGCTAAATCAAATTTTTTTTTCAATAAAAGAAGCAGGAAATGTTTCTACGCTGCTGTTGGGGGCAGGAATGGCAAAAGGAAAATGGGGTAGTGGAGCTTTAAGTTGAAGATTTAGGCAGCGCTGTGTTCAAGGAGGCATCAGAGCAATCATAGAATAAAGAGAAGAACAACAAGGAAGTCATAAAAATGGCATACATAAGACTTTAAAAAGTAACTTCTTGTTTTCTCTGGCATTTAGCATTCCTTTGACAAACCTAGCTGTAAATCCATTTCTAAATCCTTCAGCCATGATCTGAATGAAACAAAGACACACTTCTCTCTCCAATCTTCATTTTACAGAAGCAGCTTGTGACCTTTCCTTGGACGCCTTCTCTTTGCTGATAACATCCCAGACACCGCCAGACTCCATTTCTTGTTTACAGCTTTTCTTGTTTGTTAAGATCAGTCTGTGGCCTGCCTCTAACGTAATCCGCTGTGCAATGTGTGCTTTTTACAAACAGATGACTTGTTTGTTTTCTGCTGAAAGAGACCACTTAAGAGCGCTCTGTCATCATTCTTTGGTCGCAAAGTTGACATTAATAAACACTGATGGGCGATCAGCAACAAGACTGTGAGGAGATGAGTGAGCCGTCTGCGGTTTCACACAAGAGGGCTCGCTAACAGAGACACTATCGATCCACATGTTCTCTCAGCTGCAAAGTGACAAAACACTGTGGGAAAAGCACGCTCTGATCCACCGGAGCTGGCAGGAAGACAGATGAATATTCCTTCTGTGTTTTTAAGTTAAATGAATGAGTTTTGGTCACATAAAGCTCATCACAGGAGAGCTACAACAGCAGAAACTTTCCACTGGTCCTTTAATAAGAGGGCCATGATTATGCCACGCAGTCATGGTGGTTACTGATTAACATAATTAAAACGCCATAATCCGGTCAGAGATAATTACACAGTGAAAGGGGTGGAGCTCTGGAGACGGTAGTTCACTGTGAGGTCACCACACCGCACCGCAGCAGCCCTCAAGTCCGGGGCCAAACGCCTCCTTCGTCGCCACGGCCTGGGACTCATTCCGGCATCTCCAGGACTCGGAGCGCTCACAATGGAAAACAATATTGGGTGTTTTATATTCTTTTTTTTCGGTGAGAAAACGGGAAACATGGCACAGTAAGTTGGTGGTATTTGACTGGTCAGCCCCTCCTCTTGGTGCTTCCATTGTATCCTGACCACAGATCCCACACATTGCCTGGAAAAGAAGAGAAAAGAGAAACATACACTATGTTTTTTTAGAGGGGTGCATGGGAATACCCAGACCTTTTTTGATTTAGTTTTACTCTATGTTACGTGAAAACCAACCACTTTAGTGCCCACTCTTCTTCTAAAACAGGCAAAGAATCGAATAGTGACGTTTTTGAATGCTGCTGTGCTTCATTTTTCCTCAGCAGTAATCAACCCTCTTTACTTTTCTAGACTAAAGATAATTACAGGTTTGAGCTGTGCTGCCTGAAGAGGTTCAGGGTCAACAGAAAAATGCCAAAGTGGAGCGTTCCGCTTTCGTTCTGCTTTCGAAAACACAACTCTCTACAGAGCTTATTCTGCTGCTTCACTTCTCTTCCATTCTCTACCCCCTTTCTTAGCCTTTTACCCAAATATGAGTTTCCATAAATAATTTTGTTGCCGGACTCAAACAGGATGCTATTAGACTCTAAACACAGGACTTTGGGCTTCCACACAGTCAGCGCTGGCGCAGTACCCTGCTGTGGTTTGTTGTGCAACTCCTCAGTTATGCACTTTATTTTCTTACCACTTTGGCACCGCGGCGCCTTTCACTGTTTTCCATCTTGGCTCTGACTTTTAACATTAAGGGGGAAGGGAAAAGCCTATTTGTCCAACAGAAAGCGCACTGTTGTGCATTGTTGCATAGAAACAGGAAGGCTGAGGATGTGTTATGTTTAACTGTAGCTGTATGATTACAATTACCCAACATCACCCCTCACCCAACAACAGCATAGCAAGCTGCATTTTTATTTAAAACAACCTTTGTGTAAAATGTCTATGCTTTCAGTTTTATAGCATTTACAATTTTTCATTACCTATATATTGTAAGCTCAAGAAATCATGTACTGAGAGGGTCACGTCTTCTATACTCTCGATTTCCACTGGGATTAGTGTGTTTCCACCAAAAGAGTCTGAAGTGTCTCCAAAAAGTGTAACATACCACTTTGGGGGACGCCTCAGCCTGGGGTCCCAAGTGAGTCTGGCTTTGTGGTCCACACAAATATTGAGTCCCTAAATGATAAGAACCTGCTGCAGCTGTATGAATGTAATGTTCAGAAAGATGAGAATAAACAGAAACAGTTGAATGGATTCAATAAGGTTCCAACATCAAGCAGTTCTCTGTCAGTGGATTTAACCTCCCTCTAGTGGCTGGATGAATAACACCCCGAGCCCCAAAAATCTGAATCAAACTGAGCAGCTTCCATGAGTCCAAACTGAATGTTATTATGTTAAAGAAATTTTTTTGAAAACTAGTTTGAAAACTATCACATACTTGCTCCAGGTTATTGAACAACCTTAGAAATACTATCAGATCTGTCTAATAACTGTCTGCAGACCAAAAACAGACCTGGTATTTACAGTCTATATTTTACCAAACGACACAGCACCTAAAGTTTATTTGCAGAATGGATACAGATTTGCCTTTTGCACTATTACAGTCATATATCTACTTTCTCTACCTTAAACGTTACTGCTTCATCTCGCTCTAACACTGGAGATTTTGGTCTTTGGTGTGAGCCCACATAATGCACGAGTCAATAACTGAATGACAGGTGAGAATTTATTACAAATACTTTATTGACAATGTGTTGACAATGTGTGTATGGCATTTATTTTTTTTATGGAATTGCTAAATTATAATGAGATCAACCAGATTTCTTTCCTTTGTACAGTTTACATTTGCAAAATGGCAGAAACTCTGTAATGCATATATAGAATCAAAAGTGCATATCCTTGTTCCTTTTCTGTTCATTCATATACACATTACACTATACATAAATAATTGCATTGTAAAAAGGACTCAAGTATTTACATGTATAATATATTTTATATAATAGAAACTTTATATTAAATCTAGGTAGATTACATCAGGGTGAGTCCGCAGGGAGGCTGCTATCTGTGGTTGTTGAGGAGAACCTCGAGCCAGCAGGGGCACGAGGTGATGAACTGTCGGGAGTAACAAGGGCCCCATCCCTTGGCAAAACTGATGCGAATACTATGTGGGTCCCAGGGGCCCTCCTGGCTCTCTGGCTTGACGCCATGCTGCGCCATCCAGCTAGAGCGCTCATAGTCAAACACTTTGAGGGAGAAGCCCGGCATCACCCTCTTGACGCTCAGGCCGCGGGCGCTGGGGGGGTCCAGAGTGGGTGAGTGGACGAACACCGGGTGCAGACTGCGATTATACACCCACACTCCGTCTGACTCCTGGCTCAGGACAATGCCAAAGCCAATTTTACTGCGACTTTGCTGCGCGCTGCTGCTAGTCCCTCCACCTCCGTGTCCGTGCAGAACATGGCAGCCCGGGTCGTCACGGCGACTGTGGTAGGCGTTGGCGTGGAGCTGGCTGAGGCAGAGGCCCGTGCCCTGAGGTAGATCGTAGAAGATGCTGAGCGAGGGCTCATAGGCTGGGTACAGGCGTCCGACTCGTGTACGCTGCTCCCAGTACGCAACGCTGCACCAGCGAGAGCGAAGGCTGCCCGCCGTCGACGAGCCCAATGAGGTACCAGTGTCTGAGGAGAGGAAGACAACATCAGGGTCAGTGTTTGCTTTGGTAAGTGCTGATTCACACCACAGTAATTCCTCTGAGTGGAGGAGAGTGAGGAGAATGTCAGAGGCATGGTTTAGGAAAAACACATTTGTTATTTCCACATTGTGACAAATGAACTTCCTGAAACAGGTTCATTTTTTTCCATTTTAATGACAAATCTGAAACGGTCCCTTTGTTTGAGCAAAGCAATGTCCACTTAATTTCACAAAGACGTTTAGTTTGGTCCCGTTCCCTGTGGCACGGTTTGGAGCGGTAAACCTTCAGGGGTCGGTGTCAGGGACATGACATCATCAAAACTGCAGCCTGCCATTAATTTAAACAAAGACAAACCACAGCAGCATGTGAGTGCGCTATTATTTGTAAAAAAATAAAATAATATTCCTGTCAGAACAGATTGTTTCATTCACATTGTTGTGTCCAGCTCTAAGCCTTTTAGTCACTGAAGTACTAAAGGGTACAAAGGGTACAGAAGTGTGTACTGCTGGGCCTAAACTGGGTTTGACATAAATAAAAAGTAAGTTTACAGTAGATTAAAGACCTGCGGAATCTAAAAGTGTTGATGAAGGTGCATTTTTGTAACATTACACTCAAAGATGTCTGTTCTCAGTATAATGTGACATTGGGCTCTGTCCTGCAGGTGACTGAGCCTCCAAAACAGAACAAACAAACACAACTAACAAAATGTTTTTATTGAAATAATAAAGTATTTACGTTGAGTTTTTTCTCTTGAGTAAACCTGAGATATGTCACTAAACGTATTGAGTAAATATTACTTAAATTCTCTACTCAAATCAACGAATGCCAGTGCAAGTTCATTTTAATCATGCTGCATTAACTTGTTTGTATAATCCTTTTTTATTTGCTTTTACACAAGAACAAGACCGTTTTCAATTTGTAATATTGATCTAAATATTAACAAAGCATAGCTACTTGTAAAGTAGGTAGAAAATAAAATCTATATTATAAAGTAATGCAGCACAGGTCTGCAACAAGTATTAAAGAAGATTATGTACGCATTAGTAAAGTGTATGTTTTAGTCAGTTTAGTGTTTATTGACAGACACAGAAAGCAGAAACTGTCCCATTTTTAATAAACACATCAGGTCTAGATACATTGTTTTTGTTTAAGTTAAGTGTCAGCCCAGGTCCAGCCCACTTCCTGCTGTCGCTCGTGTTTCTCCCTAACACTTCTGCAGGTCGAGAGTTGAGGAAGAGGAAGAGAAAGAGTAGGCTGAGGAGGGGTGAGCAAAACCATTCAGCTCTCTGTCATCCAAGCACAAGCCCGTGAACCCTTGACCCCCCGGCCCTCATGCTATCAGCTCACATTATCTCCCACACAGAGTGATGCCATTATTTTGCTCCAGAGACTCTATTGACACAGAGGATTTAAAGACCCGTGTGCCTGTGGCCCCATTCCTTTCATTTTCCAACCAGCACCCCTCTCTTCATGCACCAGGGGCCAGAAGAGCCGCCTTCACTCATTAACAAGCTGCTTTTTTTGGATGAAACCGGGATGGAGATTAGGCTAGGTGTGTTGTGTTTGCACAGCAGCCATTTTGGTTTTAAAAGGGGGTAAGATAGGGTAAAAAGCAGACTGGGAGTGGAGAGATGTAGTTAGTTTGTAGGCGAATACAATTACAAAGACTGGACGATGAGGGCCTCACACATGCACACAAATTGGGCTTCGGGATCCAAACAGTACAACGATTACACAAACACACACAAACACACACACACACACACAAAATTGCACTTCTCATTTGAGGCCCACGTGTGTCATTAGTAAATTCCAGGCTGGCAACTGCTGCGGTCTAGAGTTTTTACAGCTCTCCAATAAGAGAGCAGCCGAGATCCCTTTTATTTTTTTTTTTGTTTCTACCCCTCTATCTTACTTGTTCTCAGACACACTCTTTTTTTTTTTTTTTTTTACAAGGCAAGCTCGTCCCTGTAATAAGGCAAGATGAACATGTCTAGGGGAAACACACCGAGACTTTATAAGCTTGTGATAAATTGAATTCCCATAGACAACTAAACAACCCCAACAAACAGGGGACTTTTCAGGGCCTTTTAGGTGTAATACTGCAATTTAATTTAATCACTTAATAAATTAAAGTGTGCAACTCAGACTTGACGACCCTGTAATTTAGTCAACTTAGATGGCCGAGGGATATCCCGTATTTTGTGATGTAGAGTTGAAAAGGTTACTTCTAGATTGAAAAGTTATTACTTGGTTTAGATTATGGCCAGCACAACCACAGTTTGGAAGAAAGGGACGATACCGCACAGAAGTTTCCACCAATGATGATACATAAGAGTACATTCATGAGTAGTTATGAAAAAACGAATAGAGCAACATCTGTAACTATACGCCTCTGCATTATTTGGCTTTGCTTCTATACAGTGACAACCACAAAAAGCAGTAAAGTTTTATCTGTGCTATGCCCTCTTGAGAAGCAGCTGTAGATGGACACAGGTCAAAGTGTATATATTATATATTTAAGTACTACCTATGAAAGTGAAAAATGTCCAGGATTTGCTTCTTTTAAGGAGCAATATATTCTGTTTATGCTTCTTTCATTAACAGCTCCATTCAAGCTAACTGTTGCAGCATAATCCTCCAGTTACACTACAATATCACTATAATCTTTCATTTGCTTGTCCTGTGATGGGTCAGAGGTGCCTGGAGCCTGTCCCAGCAGCTTTGGGTCTGAGGCAATGGACTGTTAGTCGCAGGGCTAACACTTAAAGACAGACTCTCACATTCAGTCACCAGGGGGAACTTTAGATTGACC
>CM044548.2:3142465-3237465 GCA_024416835.2 Perccottus glenii | reverse complement strand
TCAGCATGTTTATGTTCAAGCAGAGGAAGTAGAAAAAGCCTTTTTGTAAGTTAGCGGCTGTAGCGGTGCATGCATTCAGCTGTGTACTTGAGAGCCTGGCAGCAATTATAGCGTCCTGCAAGCATTTAAGCCCCAACCACCATTTAACAGCTCTGTTTACCAATTAGATAAGTAGCCTTTGTTATTTCATTTCAACATCACTGTCTCTTAGTGCCAATCTCATCAAAACACTCACACACTTCACGGCAAACTGAGGTGGCACGATAAGCAGAGGTAAAGAAATTAACCTGATGTCGATTGCGGTAATTCAAAGCACGTGTGAGCAGAGTAATGGGAATAAAGGTTCAGGGCTGGCGTCTGGGCTTTGAATAATGATAATGCCACTCATTTTTGCAGTTTTTAGTTTCAGTTTTAAGTCTACTTTCAAAACAAAAAGGCTAATAAGATAAAAGCTAATGCAAGCGATGAGTTAGCTTAGCCGAAAATGAAGGGGGTTTAGGATATTTAGGAACTATACTGATTTTGTTTTAAACGGGGCAAATGAATGCAGATTAAAGCAATCAGAGAAACTAACAACCTTCACTTCTTTATGAGTCGTCCCATTTTGGGGAATGTTGGGTTGCAGACCCACTTGACTTTGCTAAGAAAGTTGGTGTGTGTGGCTGGCTGGGCTACATCAGACTTATTTCCACTGGGTTTGTTCATAGGCAACAGATTGTTCCTGCAGGGCTACCATAGCTATTCACATGCCCTAAAAAGGAGGAGTGTAAAGAGTGAAAATGCAATGTTCACTTTCATCACCAGGCCTGGTCAAAAATATCCAAAATCCTACACATTTTTAAGAACTTTGTGGAATTTTAATGTTAAACACAGTTACACACTTTAACGAGGAAGTCTTGTTTTATTGTAAGTGATCAGACGCATATTTGATTTAAATATTTCTTGTTTGAGAATGACATAAAAACCTGATTAAATGTTGAGCTGGAGTCATCTTGCTAACAGCTTAGCTAATGCTTACAATTAGTAAGGGCGGCAGTAGCTCAGTGGTAGAGCGGCCGTCCTCCAACCGGAAGGTAGTAGGATCGATTCCCACTCGCCCCACAGTTCATACTGTCGTTGTGTCCTTGGGCAAGACACTTAACCCACCTTGCCTCCAGTGACTGTAACACTGGTAATGTAATGTAATGTAATGTAATGTAAGTCGCTTTGGATAAAAGCGTCTGCTAAATGAATAAATGTAAAATGTAAATGTAAAACTAGTTTAATCTTTTGTCTTTTGTTGTTTACGTTACAGTGAGCTTTCTGATTAATTTCCTCCTTCCAGGTGTAAGAGGAGACTTTTGTTCTTGCTAACCTTAACCTGCTGCATTGGGAGGAAGAAAGTTTGAGTGAGAAAGGGAAGTAGAGGAGTAAAAAAAAAAAAAAAAACAGAGTGAAAGAGGGAGCGGGAAAATGAGGGGGAGAGAGGGAGAGAAGCTGCCAAGCATAACCAGCGTCTACGGAAAAAATGAAGAGAGAAAAGACTGTGAGAAAGAGAGAAAGAGGGAGGGAGACCCCCGTCTTTCATCCAGTGCCAAGGATTAGATTCCCGTCCAGTTATTAGACTCTTCCACAGCGCTGAGAGAAGTGGGTGGGATTAGAAGAGGAGCTGGGGGGGGACAGCGGGACAAACACAGACGATAAGATTCAGCTACAGACCATTGTCGCTCTCTTTCAAAATACTTTTAGTTCCAATGTATGCAAAAACATACAAAACTAAGTGAAGAAAAAGGCACCCCTCCTTGTCCCTCACAAATGGTAGGCTCTGTGTTGTTTGAGACAACTATCATTACAGGGCAACTTCAATCCAGCAAGCCACATTTAAGCTGGCGTCTGGACTATCTCTGCCATCAGAGGGCTGCGTTATCGCCAGACATGGGTTTCACAGTGGAGCACAACAAGGCTCACACACACACACACACACACACACACACACACACACACACACACACACACACACACACACACACACACACACACACACACACACACACACACACACACACACACACACACACACACACACACACACACACACACACACACACACACACACACCACACACACACACACACACACACACACACACACACACACACACACACACACACACACACACACACACACACACACACACACTCACACTGCTTCCCTTTCCCTCTTTGCACTGGACCAGGTCTTGTGATGGAGTGTGCTGCAGTATAGCTGTTTAAAAAAAGAAAAGATTCTTTACAGTAGACCACGCCTTTATTTCTGTGGAATAACTTTTTAATTGAGTGCCCTTTAGAGGAAAAAAGGTTCCAAGGTCTGCAATAAGAACTCACAAATTGTTACACAGAATTCATTAAGTAACTTTTTGGTTTCTCTCGACAGTTTTTAAAAGCAGACTATCAAACGTTCCCTGACGCTGTGCTCAGTGTCGTCATGACAATATCAATATCAGTTTATATTTCCCTGTAACCCTATTACTTAAAATCTACTCACACAGCAACAAATTCCTTTTCTCTATTTCTGATGCAGATGTAGTCAGTGCTGGAATAACCACTTTCACAGTATAGGATATTCTTGCTTCCTTTGATTCAATGTTTACAACCCATATGAGACCAACCAGCCAATGGGAGTGTGCCTTTTGTGCACGTATATGTGAGCATGTGATTGGTCAAAGTTTGCATAGACCACAACAACACCTTACAAATTATGCAAAATACAGCAAATCCATTGCCCGGTACTTTTCTGACACAGTTGTATTGTTCCGAGAGATTTCTTTTTGACTGATGACAGGTCAGACTATGAAAGCTGGAAAAGGACAGCTCATCAAGAACCAATCAGACCTGAGGAACACTGTCAATCTTTTCCAGTCGGTTAATATTGCCATCGCCGTGGTAACTCTGTGACTGACATACAGCACTGTGCACTCCTTTGGCGTTATGAGTTAAAAAACAGGGATCTTTGGGACAGGAAGAGGGCAAAATTGCGACATTTTGTGTTTTTTTAGATATCCGCGCCGACACAAGACAAGAGCTTAAAAAGTATGTATTAAAATTATTTCCGAGCCTAGATGTCATTCATTCTGTTATTCTGTTAAGCAATAATACGTTTACTTGAGTACAGAGTTAGTCTCCTGTATCGACCCCCAATTACCCGTCCCACAAACAACACATGCAGCACGGCAGGCACCGGAAAGTCACTGTGCGTCCCGGTAAAATTCCTGGGAAGACATCTTTGAAGGCATTTTTCAAAAGCTCGGCCAAGAGGAAGAGAGAAAGTGACCCGTTTCCTGCATTTCTGCCTTCACTTCAAAGCCCCAGACGACCCGAGTAAAGAATGTCTCAGGTTTTGCATACATCACCTCCTGGACAACTCTGCGGTCCTGTCATTATTCATGTGGCAGTTCAGCGGGTTTGTGTCGTTATTATACAATTTATGGAAACCTCTGGGAAACTTTCCTTGAATTGTGAACCAACAAAAAGGGCAAAAAATAATGCTACTAAACATAAATTTCCTGGTTTGACGTGGGCTTAGAGATTCAGAGTCACAGAAAATGGATTAGCATGCATCTCAAAACATGGGCTAGCTTCTCACAACAGACATTCAGCAGATAATCAGGGCCCATCTAGACAACTGTAGGCGCATTGTTCCTACTTCATTTTATGCAAATGCATGAATAGAAACAGAATTAACAACTTGTTTAACACTTGAAAGGCCCTTTTGCACCTGCACTGTTTGGACTTTTGGATTTTCTTGTTTGGGTCGACAAAACATGTTCAGGTGAAAGCTGCAGGACCTTGGTTCAGACCAAACGGCTGCTCTTGGTCTCTATTGACCCGACTCCAGTCTGATTATTGTAGTTCAACTGTAAAAAGAGCCTCTGCAGTAAAAGCCGTCTACAGAAGACACGCCCCTGTTGTCACAACGACAGTGAACGCAGCGTCAGGGAAAGTCTGATAGTCCACTTTTAAAAACTGTTGAGAGAAACCAAAAATATGCAGAACAATTTGTGAGTTCTAAGTGTGGACCTTGAATAAAATGCTCCAGAAATGTGGTGGTGTGTGGAATTGCAATGTTCAACTTCCCCACTAGATGATACTAAAAACTACACAGACTTCACATTTTACTTTCTAGTGTATCTGGTTTAGTTAACAGGCTTTGGCGCAAAATTATTCCAAAGACTGTCAGATAATTGTCTGCATATAATCCCTAACATCGTGAGTAATGGCCTGTTATATGAATCATTCCAGTGCATGTCTAATTGGCTCCTGGACTTATCTCTGT
This sequence comes from Perccottus glenii, assembly GCA_024416835.2. Classification (NCBI taxonomy): domain Eukaryota; kingdom Metazoa; phylum Chordata; class Actinopteri; order Gobiiformes; family Odontobutidae; genus Perccottus; species Perccottus glenii. The sequence continues at coordinate 3,233,154 of CM044548.2, read as the reverse complement.
ACATGTGAGTGCCATCAGACCGGATCAATGAATCCCTTAAGCTACACATGAACATGAAAGGGTCTGAACTTTCCATTTTCAGGACACTGGCCATGTGGAAGGGGCATCAGACAGAGCAGCAGAGCTTAGTAGTTGACAGGCCTCCCTCCCAACACATTCCTGGACAGGCCGTCTTCCTCAACACTTCCTCCCCCCGCGCTGGAGTCACAGAGGTCAAGTTGACAAGTCTCTTTTTTTCTGAGACTCACAAGCTCCCACTATACGTCCTTCACTCCACACAACATCATTACACACGTTTATTGGAGTAAGAAAACTATTTGGGTCACTATAAAACAGAACTTTAATTTGACATGTCCATAGTCCGGCCCAGGGGCCAATCCCGGCACAAGGTAAAAGTTTATGTGGTCCTCAGCTTCAGAGATAAAATGTATTGTTTATGGCTCCAACAGCAGCAGCTTTATACAAACAGGTTCAAATCCATCTAAAACATGTTCAAATCCAACTAAAACTTGTTCAAATCAAACTAAAACCATAGATTGTATAATTATGGATGATATCCGCCCATTGGTCCCCTATTCACCAATATTGTCATTACGAATGGGCAATAAAATGGCCGTTACATCCGGGCTTTTCGGCTTTTACTCCATAATAAAACAATAGTTTTTAGATAGCATAAACCAACGTAATAATCAAAAATTCACCCCAGAGTTGTCACGTAGTAAAAACTTAGCTCTAGAGACCGGAGCCATCTTTTGTACCAGGCTGTAAACATGAGTTTTACTCTTGTAAAGTCGCCATTGGGTTTCTCCTTATATTTCCACTTTTGGAGCCTGCCCTCTGGTGGACAGAGGTATATCGCTGTATTTCGCTGTAAAATCGCCGAATGGCGGCGCCCTTACACGACGACCATTTAAGAGGTTCCATGGGAGAGGGTTGACTAAAACCTGTCCCAATCCAGCTAAAACATGTTCAAATCCAACTAAAACTTGTTCAAATCCATCTAAAACCCGTTTAAATCCAACTAAAACCTGTTCAAATCCAACTAAATCCTGGTAAAACCTGCTACCTTCTATAAGTACAACCCTACCAAAACTAAAAAAATTTAAAATACCATTGTCCATTTTTCCTTACTTTGTAGACTTAGGACTATTCCCACAGCTACTATGAGAAATGACTAACGGTCAGTAGTCTGTCCAGGGCAGTGTGCAAATACTTTTTCAACAAGAAGCCGCTAAATCTCCTTGAAACACGGCAACTAAAAGCCTTGCACAAGCGACAGTTTCCTCCGTTTCATAGAGTGGAGTGTCAGTCGACATCTGCAAAGAATCTTTAGCTGCAGCAGCATGGCAGGACTCCATTAAAAGCCAAATTGCGAGTTGGCAAAAACTCTGAAGCAACAACGGAAAGCCACAGCTAGTCCTGTAATTTAAACCTTATTTTAAATTGTGATGTCCCGAAAAAACATGAACTGAGAGAAGCTGAAAGGAACGGGAGCACAAAAAGAAAGATCCTCCACAACTGTGCAAAAGCAGTTGGAATGTAAAAATGAACTACATTAGTTGTTTCTAAGTAAAAGCAAGTGGCCATATGCTTGTTTATTGTGTTAGCATGCTAGTTCATTTCAAAACAAAGATAAAGGAGAGTAGAAATACAGTACATGCTCTTGTCGATTAGAAACATTTGGGTGTTTGAACTAAACTAAATACTAAGAACAGATTTTTAATGGACACAAGATAATTAGCAACCAACTGCCTCCAGATGTGTGCTGTTAGTGAGTGGGTAGGTTGGAGAACAACATTGACCAAGACCAGAGTGTATCGAGACCGAGTCATGGCCAAGACCAGTGCATGATACAAGTACAAAGCAGTATATATCAGTTACAAAAAAATATCCACAAAATCCAGACCATCCAAGTGTTAGTCCAGTCTTAGACCAGGTCCAGACTCATGGACTGTTTGGTGAAGGCTACACTCGCATTTCAGGAAACACTTACAAAAACCAACATAAAGGGCTCTCTCATCTTCCTCCTCCGCGGCTGCACACCCTGCTTGTAGAGAAAAAAAAAGAGCCACGATGGAAAATATTTGAGGAAATGGCAAACAGTTAATGGGCCAGCACTTGATGTTGAATTCCATAGTCTAATGTGTCTCAGTCAGGCATAAGAGCAAGTGTTGTACGTGTGCCAGCGAACAGACGGCAGGTTCGGGTCACTGAGAGGGCCCTTCTTCGGACGCACACTCACATTTTTACTGCATCAGAGGCACAAGGTAGAGATCGTCAGTAATATGTGTTAGATTCAAATAGCAAAGATTTGAATCTAATACAAAAGAGAACTCATTGAACTAATTTTACAATAACATACTTTCAACAAAACCACATATTTGAATTATTAGTGTCAAATTACACACTGTTGAAAGCTTATACAGTCCATAACTACATAGAGTAATGTTCTGCTTGAGTTCATTTCAGGAAACCTCCCAAAACTCTGGTCATTATTTATTTATTTATTAAGCTGAAGTAAAAAAACAAAACAAAAAAAGACAAGTAAATAATGAGAAAAAACACAACAGGCTTGTTAATATCTTATGTTGATTATTGTAAATACTTTATACTAATCAGTTATATGTTTTTTTATTTAAATGTTTTATTTAAATTGAAATCAGACGGTCTCATTATCATTAATATTATGCGCTATTTTTTTTTTCCATATTGTGGATTTGATGTACAGCTTTTGTAAATTTATTTTCAAAGTAGGGGGTCCCACTTTTTTTTTTTGATGTTTGAAAGCTATAACTCCTAATATCCAGACTACATACATTTTTTCTTGCATATTTTGGGTTGTAGTCCCAGCAGGAGACGTTTCTTCTCCCCACAACACATTTGTTTAATGGAATGTATAATCAATTGCTTCAAACATAAATAACAAGTGATATATTTTTATGATTCTGCTTTACTTAAATATATCTAAAAACGTCTTGTGCAAAAACCTGTTCCTAGAAACTGCAAATATACTGGAGTCACCCAACACACACTAAACCTGAGGCACATTATTCATAAATCCAAATATATAACCACTGTTTTAAAATTCTCATAAAGCATTTGGAGACTAAACACAAAAAGAGTTTAAAAGTAACCACTGCTTTAAAATTTCCTTGAAGGCATTTTTATTTGTGTACATTCCTGCATAGATATTTAAAAGGGGATAAATAGGCCCCCTTTTGCTTTTTGGGGCAGATTATTTGGTCTACCTACCCCTTTGCAACGCCTCTGAATCAAAGGTAAGTACTAAATACTGAATACTGCATGACTACTTTGACTTTTACATAAGTCAGAGTATGTTTTAATTGTGAAAAGCACACACGCTTCCCTCATTATTCCCGCCATCGCGAGGTAATCTTTTACTTAGAGCATTAGAGCCTCAGGTGATCATTTAGTAAACCTCATCCAACTGTGGTAACCTTGACTGACCTGGAAACCTTCACACTTTCACGAAACAAACAAAAAGAAAAAAAACAGTAAGACGCCGCCGCGCTCTTAAAACCCGTTCTCTGCAAGGCCCAGGAATCCCGACTCAATCCTGCCTTTCTCCAGCATTAACAGCAATATGTTCAAACACGTATCAGATGTCACTCTCCGCGGCCTGACCCCCACGATTCCTCTCACTACTCTTTCACTCATACACCCCCCGCCCCCTCAACCTTCCCAATTTCCCAACATTCCTGGGCCGTGCCCCATCAGTCAAAGGGCCGATTCATGGAGTTAATGCAGCAGCGAGCGCAGACGGGGCTTTGAGGCAGGATGTTTGGCTGATACCTTGCTCTGCTTAAGCAAACAAGCATCCAAAATATGATTACTGAGGGCAGAGAAGGGGCAGTCTTCTGGTGCATCTGGGCTCATGCTAATGTCTGATAAGTATCATCGCTTCACTGGGTTCCACATGTTCAGAAGATACAGAGCTTAGAGGCAAAATATGAAGGATTCCCAGGACAATCTTTTAACAAACCATGCCTAATGCCTTCTTTTGTTTGAGCCGTGTGTGCTGTCAGTGAGTGGGTAGAATACCCTTGTTACAGTCTAGAAATCCTATATAGAATTATTTTTAGCCTACATTGTTGTTATTTGTTCCGTTAAGGCTTTAGCCGTTAGGAGATTGTCTTTCAGTGAGACAGACTACTTTGTTTAAAACACATTTGGTTTTACCACATTACCACTTATTCTCAAGACACTGTAAAGACAGTGCACTGACATCATCAACACACGACTTTAACTCAAGTTTATTTAAGAGACCTAGTTTAAATTTGAATAAATTTAGTTTTCTCTTTACATTTGGATTAATATTAACTAGGTTTAACTTTAAAATGAGTCAGCTCGGTTGCTACGGCACAGTGTCTTTTAAGACAATGCCGGGAAAAGGTTCATGATGATCTGATGGTGATATTTAAGATCTTCTGGGCTAAATCTAAAATGAACATTACGAAGACCATTGGATTAGGGACAAAGTGTTTTCTGCTTTCAAAACTACGTCCAAATGCCATCTTATTTTGTGTCAATGATAACTGGATGAATATTTTTTCTCATATCACCATATTTCTCTTTATGTACAGTATCAGAAACAAAGGCAGCGACAAAAATAAGCTTTTTCCAAGGATTGTACAAACGTCGTGTTGCTGCCATTAGGGGAGTTCATTACAGAGCCTAACGGTACGACATATGTTCAGTGTAACGGCAGACGTCGGTGCTGTGGTGGTGTGCCTCTGATTGTGGAATGCATGTTATCTACAATCTCACACTGAGGCTTTCTTTCTTTCTTTCTTTGTGTGGTCTGCAGTAAACAGGTAGAGCACATCAAACAGCCGGGGCATTCTTGTGTCTGCCTCCACAACAAAAAAACAAACTGTGCAGTGACCGCTAATTAGAGAAGATTTAATGCAACCTTTGCTGCAGACGCTAGGGTTGGGCGAAAGTCTCATCATTAATTCAACATTTTATCTTTGTAGCAACAACTGGCTTAACCTGAAAGACGCCATGAACAAATAAAATAAAATAAATCTGATACATAGAAATCTAAAACTTGTTCAGATCCTTCTAAAACCTGTTCAAATCGAACTAAAACCTGTTCCAATCCTTCTAAAACCTGTTTAAATCTACCTAAAACATGTTTAAATCCAACTAAAGCCTGTTCAAATCCATCTAAAACATGTTTAAATCCAACTAAAACATGCTCAAATGCATCTAAAACATGTTTAAATCCAACTAAAACCTGCTCAAAATGCATCTAAAACATGTTTAAATCCAACTAAAACCTGCTCAAATGCATCTAAAACATGTTTAAATCCAACTAAAACCTGCTCAAATGCATCTAAAACATGTTTAAATCCAACTAAAACCTGCTCAAATGCATCTAAAACATGTTTAAATCCAACTAAAGCCTGTTCAAATCCATCTAAAACATGTTTAAATCCAACTAAAACATGCTCAAATCCATCTAAAACATGTTTAAATCCAACTAAAACCTGCTCAAATGCATCTAAAACATGTTTAAATCCAACTAAAACCTGCTCAAATGCATCTAAAACATGTTTAAATCCAACTAAAACCTGCTCAAATGCATCTAAAACATGTTTAAATCCAACTAAAACATGCTCAAATGCATCTAAAACTTGTTTAAATCCAACTAAAGCCTGTTCAAGTCCATCTAAAACTTGTTTAAATTCAACTAAAACATGTTTAAATCCAACTAAAGCCTGTTCAAATCCATCTAAAACATGTTTAAATCCAACTAAAGCCTGTTCAAATCCATCTAAAACATGTTTAAATCCAACTAAAACCTGCTCAAATGCATCTAAAACATGTTTAAATCCAACTAAAACTTGCTAAAATGCATCTAAAACATGTTTAAATCCAACTAAAACCTGTTCAAATCCATCTAAAACATGTTTAAATCCAACTAAAACCTGCTCAAATGCATCTAAAACATGTTTAAATCCAACTAAAACCTGCTCAAATGCATCTAAAACATGTTTAAATCCAACTAAAACATGTTTAAATTCAACTAAAACTTGTTCAATTCCAACTAAAACCTGTTCAAATCCCCAAAAAAATGTTAAAATCCAACTAAAACCTGTTTAAATCCAACTAAAACCTGCTCAAATGCATCTAAAACATGTTTACATCCAACTAAAACATGTTTAAATTCAACTAAAACTTGTTAAATTCTAACTAAAACCTGTTCAAGTACAACTAAAACCTGTTCAAATCCCCCAAAAAATGTTAAAATCCAACTAAAACCTGTTTAAATCCAACTAAAACTTGTTCAAGTCCAATTAAACGTAGTGCCAAAAATATTACCTAATACGTATATGCCCCAAATGTCTTTAACTTTTTTCACTTGCACTATTGTCGCTGTTGGAATGGTCTATTGATAATATCCTATCAATTAAAGTTCCTTCCTGTAGATTTATTTTTTAAACAATTGCCACTGAATCTGCTCATCACAAACAATTCTTTAAAAGTAAAACCTTCAGCCAACAAACTCCCTGACTGCCTGAGTGTGCATGATTGTGTGTTTGTCCCGATAGAACCCCTATGTGAGTACTCTGAGACGATCTTATCGCTGAGTCAGACTGACATTCCTCTGCGTCTGTCGGCCTGCCATACACACAAACTCACAATAAAACACGCAGCTCCTCCAGACGCTGACAAAAAGCAGCCGAGTGACACTTCTCGTTGGCGTCGAAAGTCTGCCTCGATGTAAGCTCGGCCTAAACTTGGGAGTAGACACAGCTTCTTCTTTTTTTTTGTTTTTAAGAAGCGTTGTTTCCATTGTTTTCAAGAAAATGTTAACTGATCGAATGATAAAAGAGGCCATGGGGCAAAGGTATGTATGGACCACGCCCTAGTACCGTGACTGCTGCTTGGGCTTTTTTTTCTTTTACTAGATGGAGAAAGTGATCAAGACATTTCAAGTTCAATATATTTGGACCATAAAAACTCAACAGACTCTTGATCACACAGGAATAGTCACACATAAGCCCTGATGGTAAACAGTATAAGAAGTTGGACCAATAGACTGATGACTTTGCAGATGAAAGTACAAAGGGCTGTGACTATGAATCCAGAAGTGGTTATTATTTTTAGATAAGTTTGTAGATGGTTTGGCAAACTACACACTACCACAGTCAGAGTAAAATAGACTTCTAAATCAGTGTTAGTGTTATTAGCTTTAAAAGGCAAGCTAGTGAGCTAACAAGCATTTCTAGCTTCTTGGAGCCGACCCTGACCTCTGCACAGTTTTCTTGCTTTGCAAATGAGAATCCAAACCCCTATTTGTTTCCCAGCACTAACGCTATAAAGAACCACACTCTATTTATTAGTGTCCGATAAATAAGACCAGGTCATGACCAAGACCAGTGTACGAAGCGGGTCGGGTCAGTTCGAGCGCTATTACCAGATGTCCCTAAAAAGCATACCGCCGACACCTCGGCCTGGGGTCTGGCTTTGGGGTCCACTTTGGGAGGAGAGCAGTAAAACCCCGCAGTCAGCTGATTGGACAAGAGTTTATTCTCACTTGAGACAAAACGAAAAAAATTGCAACCCGTTCCCTGCAGTGGAAAACAAGGCTCAAGACCCGACTTAGACCAAGCCCAGTCACAGCCCAGACCACGCACACACACGCACGCACGCACGCACGCACGCACACACACACACACACACACACACACACACACACACACACACACGCACACACACACACACACACGCACACACACACCCAAGCACACAAGCCCAACTATAACTTGACAGTTGATTGACATTGATTGAACTTTGAACTTAACTGCCATTAGGAAACATTTGTGTTTTGATTTTGTCAATGGAAATGAGTGTTTCTTACGTCAAGCTTATGCAGACCATCAAAGAGAATGCTCAAAGAGAAGATGGGTGCACAAGCTACCAACAGGAAATCCATCATAAGTTTACCTTTAAACTTTCCAGAAACAATCTTTTTGAACCAAACGAAATGCCCTCCCATTAAAAAATCTGCTTCACATTTTCTAGTTTTTCCTCATGCTACTCCAAGTTACCGTGACTACTTCTTACTTCACCAGACTTCATAGGTGCCCATTCACATTTCAACACCAGCACCCCCCCAAAGTGAGTCCAGGGAGGCTTGATCAGGTCTGGGTTTTGTGGGTTTCTTCTGACGCTACGAGGACCCCAGCACGTAAACAAATAAAGCTTTAGTTTCATTATCCAGAGAGGGGAGTGTTTCCTGTCTAAACTCTATCCCCCACCCACCCCCACCCCCTTCCACACTCCCCACATACTATATACACACAAAACTCTACACCTCGGCCTCATCAGAGCGCTCCCCCGCCCCCCAAATGCCAGCCTCTTTCCACTGCTCAACTGCCAAGAGGAATGGAGGGATTTGAGGGAAGAAAGAGGGGAAAGAACGAGCGGGGGATGGGCGCGTTTAGGAGGCAGGGATTGGGAGTATGCACGAGGATCTTATTGCAGCTTCATCCCAGTGAAATATTTTGCAGTGGAGAAAACAGAAAGGAGGGAAAGCGGAGACAGAAAGGCTACACGGCTGCGGTATCGAGATAGTGAGAGTCCCCAGACCCCCACCGAGTCGCACGCACAATAGCAGCTTTATGCACTCTGTTTTTGGCTCGTGGTCAGGAGTAAAAGCTAGCAGCTAACAGTAATACATGAACTTCTATGTCAACACAAGTGAGAAGGCACGTCATTAAAAGTTTGTAATAAGCTTACAGCTCAAGGTATGGGGGGGGCTACAAAACACAGTAAATATAATCTGTCAAATGTACAGTAAAAACCTGGCTTTTCTTTACTGTAAAAATACTTTACCGTATTTTTATACTTTACCTAGATTTGGAAAAAAATTATTAAAATAAAATTTGTCGGTAAAATCTTGGCAGCTGGGGTTACCGGTTTTTCACTGTAAAAATTAAGACAGAATGATTTGTTATGGTCTTCCATGTGATGGAATCAAAATCATCCAAACAGCAAGACCTGGTTAAGTCTGGTCTTAGACCTGGTTTAGTCCAGAGTATGCTCATAATGTTTTCACAATATTCAAAATAGTTTTCCAGAGTTTGGTGCAGCTCTTAAAAACACATTATGATACATGGCCTGTTTGTTGCAACAGTAAATTGTCTCACCCCAGCAATAGCAGTGTTAGCTGAATAAATAGTGTGAATACTGGTGCAAGAGTGCAACTGTAAATACATTTAGTGATAAAGAGGAAGCAAAGGTAATGGAGGATTGTGTTGTTATCAACAAGTTTCCTTTTTTTTTTTACAAAAAGAGAAGAACGTTTAGAGAAGGTAACTATTTTGTTTTTCCTCTTCCAATCCTGTCGACCTTTCAGCCCAACGATATATTATTTACCTGCTTCCTGTTCAAGTCCAACTACAACCTGTCAAATCCAACTAAAACCTGTTCACGTCCAACTAAAACCAGTTTAAATCCAACTAAAACCTGTTCAAATCCAACTAAAACCTGTTCAAGTCCAACTAAAACCTGTTCAAGTCCAACTAAAACCTGTTCAAATTCAACTAAAACCTGTTCAAGTCCAACTGAAACCAATTTAAATCCAACTAAAACCTGTTCAAGTCCAACTAAAACCTGTTAAAAATCCAACTAAAACCTGTTCAGGTCCATCTAAAACCAGTTTAAATCCAACTAAAACCTGTTCACGTCCATCTAAAACCAGTTTAAATCTAACTAAAACCTGTTCAAGTCCAACTAAAACCTGTTTAAATCCAACTAAAACCTGTTCACGTCCATCTAAAACCAGTTTAAATCTAACTAAAACCTGTTCAAGTCCAACTAAAACCAGTTTAAATCCAACTAAAACCTGTTCAAGTCCAACTAAAACCTGTTCAAATTCAACTAAAACCTGTTCAAATCCAACTAAAACCGGTTCAAGTCCATCTAAAACCAGTTTAAATCCAACTAAAACCTGTTCAAATCCAACCAAAACCTGTTTAAATCCAAATAAAACCTGTTCAAGTCCAGCTAAAACCTGTTCAAATTCATCTAAAACCTGTTCAAATCCAACTAAGACCTGTTCAGATCCAACTAAAACCTGTTCAGGTCCATCTAAAACCAGTTTAAATCCAACTAAAACCTGTTCAAGTCCAACTAAAAACTGTTCAAATCCATCTAAAACCAGTTTAAATCCAATTAAAACCTGTTCAAGTCCAAATAAAACCTGTTTAAATCCAAATAAAACCTGTTCAAGTCCAGCTAAAACCTGTTCAAATTCAACTAAAACCTGTTCAGATCCAACTAAAACCTGTTCAGGTCCATCTAAAACTAGTTTAAATCCAACTAAAACCTGTTCAAGTCCAACTAAAATCTGTTTAAATTCAATTAAAACCTGTTCAAATCCAACTAAAACCTGTTCAAATCCATCTAAAACCTGTTCAAATCCAACTAAAACCTCTTCAAATCCATCTGAAACCTGTTCAAATCCAACTAAAACCTGTTCAAGTCCATCTAACACCAGTTTAAATCCAACTAAAACATGTTCAAGTCCAACTAAAACCTGTTCAAATCCAACTAAACCTCTTTAAATCCAACTAAAACCTGTTCAAATACAACTAAAACCTCTTCAAATCTAACTAAAACCTGTTCAAATCCAACTAAAACCTGCTCAAGTCCATCTAAAACCAGTTTAAATCCAACTAAAACCTGTTCAAGTCCAACTAAAACCAGTTTAAATTCAACTAAAACCTGTTCAAATCCATCTAAAACCTGTTCAAATCCAACTAAAACCTGTTCAAGTCCATCTAAAACCTGTTCAAATCCAACTAAAACATGTTCAAATCCATCTAAAACCTGTTCAAATCCAACTAAAACCTGTTCAAATCCATTTAAAACTTGTTCAAATCTGAATATAACTTGTTCAAGTCTTTTTTTATGTTCAAGCCTTACAAACCTCTTCAAAACACAGCTAAGAACCACACAGCACCAAGTGGTCCCAGTCCCACAGTTTGAGAACCACTGACAATAACGTGGGTTCTAAAGAATTTAAACCGTACTTCATGATGAAAACGAGGCTTTTTTGTGTGTGTGCTGTGAAACAAGTGTGTGCCTGTATGTAGTATGTTTTGGCAGCGTTCATTTGCGCTGCTTACCTGTGTAGTCTCTTGGCGTAACATGAGGCGGACTGGAGAAGAGTGTGGGCACAGTTTCAGTGTTGGACAGAGCAGCGTCTGGAGAATGTAAAGGAAACAGCAGGGTTAAGTCAAAGCCAGGCCAGAGCACTCATAATCACTAGTTTAAACAGCCAGTCATTTTACTCCCTGAGCCAGCCTTCAACTCACATACCTCAGCGTTTACATGTGGGACGGGCTCTGTCGGCTTAAACCATATATATGTCATGTGTTATTTCTGACACTTTTACAAGAGGACAACTCTGTTTATCTTTTCTTGTCTTTGTTAACTTAACGCACCGACGTGTTTTTCCCCTAAAGACATAAATAACGCAGGTAAATGCCAAGAAACGTTTAACACAAGCAGCTTCAAAGGCAAACTCTCAAAGACTAACTGTGTTTTAAAGTTAAAAATACCAGGATGACGCCAGGCTCTGTTGTCGATTACTGGTTTATAATGCGGTAAGCTTTTTTCAGACTCACCCAGTGGCTTGTGTTCTTGTGAATGGGACACCGAGTATGGGGGAGGTGGGGATTCTGCAGAGGAAAAACACAATAATTATGCTTCAGCTACATTCTCTAGAAGCAGCACCACCTGACTCATTTACTGATGGATTTTGTCTTAATGTTGTGCTCAAAGACTGTGCACAAAGCAGAGTGTGCCGCAGGCTTGGTCCCACAGCAGGAGCCCGTGCTGCGGCCCCTTTAAGAGCAGAGCCAGTAATTGCCGGAGTCCTCAGTCAGTCAGATACCCAGCGAGTCAGTCTGGCGCCAGCGCTATGCAAACTGTATATTATCGGCACTCCTTCACCTAAATAACAAGAGGAGGACCTCCTTGTCAGAGAAAAAAAGAGCTTAAGTGCAACTTGAGAGCGACCTTCAATTGGATGATGTGGGAAGCACAAAGTTTTGCGCAGATTGAAATGTGTGTAATGTGTTTGGAATGTCAAAAGGAAATCAAAATAAAGCTGGAGCAAAGTTAAAGCAGATATGAGAAAACTCATAAAACTGTGGAGCAGGCAATAAAAGGCCATAAAGGTATGAGCTGGATAAACGGAGCTGAGGTGTGTTGATTAAAAAGACAGTTACAGAAGAGGAGTGTTTCAGTGGCACTCTGATGTGTTAATTAAGTCCTCTGAGCTGCAGGCCTCAGGCTAACACACACACACACACACACACACACACACACACACACACACACACACACACACACAGGCTAATGCTACACGTACATCCGTCTCCCAAATAATTAACCCTTTACGTGTTTGTATTTAAAGTAAACCAGACTGACCTTTTTTTATTTTTTTATTTGTTTTTTGACAAAAGGCCCAGTTAAAATATAAAAGCGCCTTGACACAGAGTTTGTGATGTTTTGGAGCCGTTTGAGGGCCTCGTGTGTTTTGTGGGACATGAGGCCTGATCTAAAGTGATGTGGATCTTAAATGACTTGATGTGCCCCCTGTGTTGAACCCGTGCTCCTGTTCGGAGGCGCGCGCTCACCTGGCCCGCACAGGCGGCTGTAGTGGTACGGGTTGCAGCACAGCTTGGTGCCGTGCGCGTCCCCGTGGCTCTGGCAGAAACACAGTGCTTTAAGCCTGTCCGAAGGCTGCAGGTCGCTCCACCTGAACGTCCTGCACACGACGTACTGAGAGGAGACATGTTGCGCCCCCAGCCGCAGCTCCACGCCGGGGACCAGCACGCACTCCCCGGGCGCGCCCCCTCTGCTCTCCACGGCCCGCAGCAACGCGTCCAGACTCTGCTCCTTGAGTCTTTTGAGAAAGGCGTGCGCGGCACCGGCCAGGTCCTGGTCCGTGCACGGCTCTGGTCCGGCCTCGTCCTGTGTTGGGGTCCGCAGACAGCAGTCCCCGAGCAGACAGCACGTCACCGCGCGACGCTGCTGCACGCACATGGCGCCCCGCTCGTCGTCCTGCTCCTCGTCGTCCCTGTCGCCGCTCTCCGTCACATCTCCCGGCTCCACGTGCGTCACCGGCCGCCGCTTCCCACTTGGTCCGCCGCGCGTGCCCTCAGCCTGCGTGGCTCCATCCCGCGCGCCGCTGTCGCTGACCACACGGCTTCTCCAGAGTCGCCGTACAAGAGACGCGCGTTTCGTCTTGAACATAGACAACCTACACAGTCCTCCGCATCGATTTAGACCCGTCGCCCCACGCTCTGCCTCTGTGCACGGCGCGCACAGCTCGCGCAGCCGGGGCTCGCAGTGTGATGGGTGTCCCACAGCATTAGACGCGTAGACAGTCACGCATGTGGCGTTAAACAGCTCCGGGACCACCGCGGTCTGGAGGCTACATGCAGCACCGCTCAGTGCGCCGCAGTAGTCAACTCACTCAGAGCAGAACGTTGAGAAGCAGCTCCACAAATCCGTGGAAATCCCGCAGACAGTCCCCAAACCATAGTTAGACCAAAGCTGGATCAGTTTACATTCACTAACAGTGACAACAGCTCCCCGCAGTTTTCATCCAAAACTTTCCTTTAACTTCGCGAAACTTTTCCAAACCTTTCTTTTAACCCGCAGTAAATCCTCACAGCGTTCAAATCCTTGTGTTTGTCGTGTCTTTCGTGGAAGCGGCGTTATTCCCGTCACGGAACGGAGATGGTGGAGACTCAGGGCCAAACTCCAGGACGGATTCCGTGCTGAGAAGTTGTTTTAAAGAGAGGAGGAATGACTCCAGTCTCCACTCCCCCAGAGTCCCCTCCGGACACGCACTTCTCCACACAAACACACACGCGCACATGCTCCTGCCTGCGTCAAGCCCCGGCCGCTTCCGCGCTGCTGCGGGACCAGGCCGGTCACAATAAGACTCTTCCGGTTCAGGGACCTGAACTGAAACACTATAGACCCACACAAGGGCTTAGATACTGTAGTTAAAAAAACAAATAAAGACAGACACTGTGTAAAGATGTAGCAGGATGCACCAGGACCCACAGTGTTCGGGACAGAAGTGTTCACCAAATACAATGTGCTGTATTTTGCAGGACACATATACAAATGAAAAACTCTATTCTGACTGCTCAATACAAACTCTTACATTAAACTGAGGCGAGCTGACAAACTGTAAATGGAGCACCCTTTGATGAGTTTTATGTTAAATATGTTTGATTGTCAGGAAGCGCCTCAAGGCTAATTGTGACAGAAAAAACAGACAAACTCTCTATAGTGAAATATTTACAATTACTGCCTTCATTGTACTGTTCACAAGTCACTGTCCCGCTCCTTCCAGATGTCCGGCCTGCTGTTAGATGTCCCAGTGATGACCCCCCTCCCTTCATGGGACTGGGACTGGGCCTTCCTTCTGTGGTTCTGAGGTTTCTCTGGGTTTTTGGAGTTTTTCCTCTGACCCTGATGGAGGCTATAAAGACACGTCTAGTTCAGCCTGTTTGTCTATTTGCTGCCTTTTGTCTTTGTTCAGCTCTTTGGGGCAATAGTTTTTGTGATACTGGGCTATAGAAATAAAATAAAATGTATTTTGAAGTCTACACGCGGCACTTCCGGTAGGCTTGTGCAGAAGTTCACTTGACTCTCTTTCGCCTCAGCCTCTCTATCTCTCTGTCTCTCGGACTGTGGGCCCCAGAGGAAAGCTGTGGAGCCATTGGTTGATTCCCGCCATCATGTGCCAGTCTAGACACTTTGGCGGCTTGGAGCCGCACTGATTGTTGCGCAAACACGGTTTCAAGTTTCTTAACTCTTAAAGACGCAACATCCTGCTCTGCTCAAACTCACTCACTTCTGCAAAGACACGATCAATGACTGCGAGAAAGAACCACGCACAGAGGACTGTAGGGATCAGGACATGGCTCTTTCTGACATGTCTCCAGGGGACGGAATCTGACTTCTCTGTTCATATACACTAGACTCTATATGAATAGACTGAGGGATTATAAATGATGCTGCCTGTTTATGGCACTTTGAATTGATGCTCATTAAAATATTGGCAGTTTTTGTACATTTTAAAAACATAAACTGGATAATATTTGTCAACAACCAAGACTTTTAATATAATCTGGTTAAAGCTGCTGTAACAAAATGTCAAGAACCAACGAAGTTTTGGGGGGGAAAATGACAATGGCAGTTGGGCGTTCACAATGACTATTATTATTATTGTTAAACAACTTATATTCATTCATTATACAAAATACTGAGTCCATAGAGACCTGAATATTGCGTACAGCCTTTGACATGCATTTCTTCATGTTGGCAAAAGTCTTCAGCTGTATGTTTTTATAAACATACAGCTGAAGGCTTTTGGGGAGGCAGTGGCTCAGTGGTAGAGCAGCCATCCTATAACCAGAAGGTTGGCGGTTCAATTCTCCTTCTTCCCAGTTCATGCTGTTGTTGTGTCCTTGGGCAAGACACTTAACTCACCTTGCCTCCAGTGTCTGTAGCTCTGGTGTGTGACTGTACAGGTGTGTTCGGTGGTGGTCGTGACCAGCTCATTGGCTGCTCGCACTGCACTCATGATGCCTTCGGTAAATTTGAAAGGCATCACTAGTAAATGTGTCTGCCATTTAATTTTTTTTTCTTTTTTTTGTGTCACAAATATGTTTCTTATTATAAAGATAAGAAGAAACTTAAGTGTAATATTTACATTTAGTAGATGCTTTTATCCAAAGCAACTTACATTAAGGTTCCATTCACCAGTGTTACAGCTGGAACACCACTGGAGGCAAGGGGGGTTAAGTGTCTTGCCCAAGGACACAACAACAGCGGGAATCGAACCGCCTACCTTCCAGTTGAAAGACGACCGCTCTACCACTGAGCTACTGCCGCCCCCTTTTTATTTATGTCTTATCCTTGTTTCCCAATCAATAAATTGTATTTTCCTGATCTGTGTTAAAAAGGGCTTCCATAGTTCTGAATAAACGTCTAAAAGTAAATTGTACAAAGAGCTTTTTCTCATTCCTGGTTTGTGGCACAGGCGTAGTGTTCAGGCCTGAGTCGTTCCTGACTTTAGTGAAGAGCAGGGGTAAGGGGATCTCCCAGTGGCACAGTGCCAGTCCTGTCCCTGACCACCCTCTACGACCACCGCCTGTCCACCCCCACCACTAACTCACACTGGCATCTGAGCCCCGGGACCGCCTCATGTTACTGCGGTGGGATTATCAGAGTGTTCCCGAGCGCTGACCGTTTGCACCTCATATCATCGGAGTCGACCCGCGTGTCCGCTCTGTGTCCAGTTATGTTGGACAGCCCCTGTGGCCAAACTCCACTGAGGATATGTGGGACGGCAGGGCTGGCGTCAGGTTACAAAGACAGATTAAGAGACAGGCTTCGAGGGATGTGCAGTGTGTGTGAGTGTAATTCAGTCTGTGCTATAGACTCAAATGCGCCCTCCTTATGTTGTAAAGAAGACGGCATCTGGACATGGCTTTCTACTTCCAAAACTGTCCAGATGCATTGTTCTTAAACTTTTATTGGAATATGATCTGGATGATTGAGGATCTTTACAGACTTATTGGAAAGCTTTGGATTTGATCTGAATTCTTGCTTTGGGTTTGTTCAGATTTAAGCTACGAACTGTCATGTTTTACCTGGACCTCTTTGTTCAGCGTCTGACCTAAAGCAGCACATGAAACACCATTAGAGGATGACTTGTTCAGCACAAACAAAACCTGTGCCTCTGTCTTACTCTGTTCCTCCTGATCGCTAACGTGGCTAACCTACAATGTTACAGTTCAACGAAAACATTTTAAAAGTTTTTCTTTTCTTCTTTTCCAATAATGGTGTAATGTCCATGAAGTGGATAAAAAACACCGAGACCTGTGACTCCAGGGGGCACCATTGCCCCCAAACAGGAACCTTAACCCTAACTTTAACCCTTTCATGAAAACCTATGAGAAGAATGATCAGTCACATATTTGTTCTCAGCTGTTTTCTCCTGCCTTTGTATCAGCCACAAATAGAAAAGAGTGAGTCCAAAAGTAAAATGCTAGGAAAAGAAAGCTGCTTAAACCAATTATTGTTGATTAAACAGAGACTAAAATCTGCAAGGAGGCCCCCTGGAGTTACAGATCTCTGTAAGTCACAGGTTGTGGTGAAACAAAGACCAGAGAGTAACAAGAACAAGACTAATGTCGAGACCAAGTCAAAGCCAAAATCAGTTTATAATGGACTCTGAGGGTCAGTTCAAACCAAAAGTGATGCAAACGTGACTGGTACCATTCATCTCCTGTGTGCTCGTGCAACACAAATCCAGTGATGCCAGCTTGGATTTCAGCTTAGCTTAACATTATGCAAATGAGGAGGGACATCATCGAAGCAACAGCCAATCACAGAACCCTTTCACACAGATAACACGAGGAGCGTCCAGCGGAAACTGTAAAAAGCCTCTGGGAAAGGTTCAAGGTTGCTCCTGAATTAAAACAGGACTTAGAGTCATTTTAATATGAACTTTGGTGTTTTTTAAACAGAATTTAAAAGACACTTGAGAAGAATAGTTCCAGGCAAACGTCCCGCCAATATCAGTCACTTGAATGAGGGCTGTAGACGCAAATAGGAACCAGGGAATAGATATAAAACACACACACTCCAAGTCCAGCCTTAGACCAAGTCCAACCATAGGTTAAGGATGTGTTAGTCCCATTTAGAGAAATGAGTAAGGTGTTTACAGCAGTTTAATCTAACTAAATAAATTGACCTCTAAAACAGGAGATACACAGATTTTGTTTGAGGGCTCCATTTGTTGCATGACTCATGAGTATTCTAAGGTTTATTGGCGTCTTATTTGCCATTGACTCTTTCCAAAGACTACCCTTTTTGTCCAATTTATTCAAAGCTCCACTTAGTGCTTCGATGTCCATTTTATTCTCACACCCAGATAAGTGCATCCAGTCTAGGTGTGAGAGTGAAGACTGGAAACAACCAAACATTACAGTGGGACAATCCTGTCGTCAGGGCGAAAAGAACGGATGCAACTTTTGTGATACAATAACACTTTAATACGTATAATAAAAATCATACACTGATTTATTTCCTCATAATTCACGGTGGCCAACCTTAGATATACTTTCTTTGATCGACTAAGTATCAGTTGTCATAACAGGCACAATACGACCCAGCCCAGGTCTGAACTGAGTGCTAATTACGTGAGTCACACCGGATGAGAGTCACACCGACAATAAAACCTGGAAACTTCTTCTCTACGACATCCTGAAGGCTTTCATACATAAACACTGTTATTATTGTTGTGTAAGTATTAAGATAAACATAATAACTTTTAACTCTTAATAGTTATGTGTGAACTTCACTGGCATCTTCAGAGTCTCACCCAAAATAATCCAAATGATGTGAAACTAGAAGGCTTTGGGCCAGACTTTTGGATCTCCAAACTCTCTTTCACCTGACTTTCCCGTTTGGTCGAACGGGAAAGTCAGGTGTGAAAGAGAGTTTGGAGATAGTTCAGACTTTAGAGCAAATGCAGGAAGTCACGGCCGATTAAACTCATGAAGAAGAGAGAACGGAGGGAAACGGGGAAAACAAATATCAGTCGGGTTTTCTGTTTTGTATTGTTTTTTTTTCTTGCTACTCTACGACAGAAGCCTCCTGTGAAGCCGAGCGTTTCCAAAAGAGTGTTATAGTGATTTAAATTATGTCTTAAAAAATGCATTTGAAGTTTCATCTGTTTGTATTAACTCTATATTAATAATAACACGTCTCTATCGGCTCTGCTCCAGTCTGATTATTGTATTTCTCCAGTTCAACTGTAAAATAAGCCTCTGCAGTAAAAACTGTCTACGAGAAACACGCCCCCCGTTGTCATGACAACAGTGAACACAGCATCAGGGAAAGTGTGATAGTCCACTTTTAAAAACTGTTCGAGATAAACCAAAAGTTACAGAACCTAAAGAACACTGTGTAACAGTTTGTGAGTTCTTAGTGCAGACCTTGGAACAGACTTTCAGGAGAGAAAACACAAGGATATGTCTCTCTTCTCTTCAGCTCCTTTAACAGCAACAGTGTGCAAACCTATATCAACCAGATCTAAAGAGTCCAGCTCGTCCTGGCGGCCTCCTGGAAATCAAACTCCCATCTATCAATAAATACATTAAAAACATACACAAAAGTTGTTGAATTTCTGGTCAAACCTCATTAGTGCATTAGTCCTTTTGTATTGTGCCTTCATATTTAAAGCAGGCATAAAGACACAGCACAATAGTGGGAACATTACATTTTACAGCCGAATATGAAACAGTGAATTTGTTTTGGTTGGATTGGGTGTCTACTGAAGATAGAGAAGCCCATAAAGCTGTTATCAGTGAGTTGTGTTGATTTTGTGTCTGTCAGTGGAGCCGGAGTCAAACTGGTGACATTTTATCTCATTTTCATTAAATCCCATCAGAGACACAGGGATAAAAAAAAGTCTGTTCCGCCGACGCACTGACCCTTGAAGGCTGTGCGTGTTTCCATTGTCCACATGTGAAAGTGTTCTCGTCTGATGATAAGGTGAGGGGGTGGGGTGTAAAGGT
Organism: Perccottus glenii; assembly: GCA_024416835.2. Classification (NCBI taxonomy): domain Eukaryota; kingdom Metazoa; phylum Chordata; class Actinopteri; order Gobiiformes; family Odontobutidae; genus Perccottus; species Perccottus glenii. The sequence goes on along the minus strand of CM044548.2, from coordinate 3,213,493 downwards.
TGATGGCAGAGCAGACAGCGAGTCCGGCTCCAGGGCACCTCCCAAAAATAAAACGGCATCTATGCGTCTGTGTGTGTGTGTGTCCTCGGGCCCGGTCCTGGTCCCAGACTGGAGCCCACCGGAGTCTGGGAGCACAGGAACAACATGTCATCAGCCTCATTGCTCCCCTAATGGCCCTGCGCGCCACCACAGCCATGGCAGACAGTGTTGCCCCACCGAGGCGACAGTTTGCTCTGCACACATACACACATACGTACATAAACATCAGGCGCACAAACAGTGGTGCTGCCCACTTACAGGCCACGGCTGCACAGACCAGGAGGCCCTTAGGAAAACAAGACAGGCTGTTGCACATAATGTCTAGACCTGTGGACTCACTCCAGGCTGCCCTTCAGTCAGACCTCCACGGACCGACCCCCGGAGCCGCTCTGCCGAAGACCTGCAACGTTAGCCAAGGAACAGTAACATTAGCCAGAGAAAATATTTATCTGTTTGAGCTGTTTGAGCGGAGTTCCTGCAACATTCACAATACAAGTATTTCAAAGTAAGATACAGTGTGGACAGCATCGTGATTGTGCAAAGAACCTGGTTACATCTGTTGAAATGAAACAACTCAAAACATATTAGCTTAGCACGTTTGGTGCTCAAGCACAGCAGGCTTTGTGTTCAGAATCATAGACATGATGGAACTGATGCTGCCATTGATTTATTGTTCATTTTATCAACAGAAAGAATGGGCTTTAGCTATTAGCTTATTTTCAGTCTCTCAGATTATGGTGTAATAAAAGGGTTCAGACTCATTTTTAAAATCAAATTTATTTTTTTTACATTTTTTTGTTTTGTTTTTTATTTCAACAGTTTATCTCCATGTGTTTTCCTGGGATGGGGTGATCTTTTGTGTTTTCCAAGAAAAGACTAGTGTTTTTCTTTAAAAATCTTTTCGTCAAATCTTACACATTATTGTAAAAGTGATCAGTAAAAGCTCATGTTATCCAACCATACAACTATAGCTCAAGTAAGACTTTGATCAGATAAATATGACAGATCTGTGGCTCCTCCTTCCCAACAATCTATGAAGTTGTCAATGATAAATATGCACTGAAAGTTGTGCAGACTCCAGTTCCCATTCACAGTGCTGTGCTGCTGTAGCCTGTCCCATTGAGGAGAGGAGCACTTTAGGATGACATAACACCAGGTCGGTTTAAAGAGGCAGCTCATTCTGAAGCTGGCGTCGCTCTGGACCCTCGTGAGCACAGACAGATAGACGTGGAGCCTTCACTCTTTAAACAGGTGATGTCATGTTACCTCACAGTCTACGCTCACTTTAATGACTGTGGGGTTTGTGTTGTCTACTCTCAGTTTACACAGAAGACATGTGATTTTAAGGACCATTCCCTGAGACTGACATCAGCCTTGTTTCTACTGGGACGGTAAAGTGTGGGTCGGTTCCAACAACAGGGGTCTGAAGTGACACCAAAAAATGTACTGTAACACTTTGGAGACACCTCAGCCTGGGGTCCCGGCTTTGTGGTCCAAGGAGCGACGCTAAACCCTGCCGACAGCTGATTGGACGATAGATAATCCTCACCTCAGTAAAAGTAAAAACATTAAACAGTGGTGAGGTTTTATGCAGAGTCAGTGTACGGCTTCATGAATTTAAACTTTGTATTTATTGTCACAACATGTGCCTCAAATATTGAGTCCCTAAATGATAAGAACCTGCTGCAGCTCTGTGAATGTAATGTTCAGAAAGATGTGAATAAACAGAAACAGTTGAATGTTTCCTGCAGCAGAATCTAGGCCAGTGTGACTCCATGTTCACTGGCTGTTGGACTGTTGCTGTCTGAAGTGCACACCCTGGACTGCTGGCACCACAGAGGGCGTTCTCAGGTCTGGCTCTGCCCTCTCTCTCACTCACACTGCACCCGGCCTTTCATTCTGCTTCCAGACACCCTTTCTATGAATTTCCATAGCCACATATTTATTTTTCTTGCTCTCTCTCCGGGGCCTGACTCTCACGCTCTGCTCTGAGGCTCTGGCCGCTGAAGGCGAGGCGCTGGCTGGTTCTAGCGGGCCTCATTAATCACTGCTCTCTCCAGCTCTACCCCAGAGCTGGAGAAACATGGCCCCTAATTAATGGAAAGCACTTTATGACAGAACTCTGGGCTTTTCCTGGAAATTCACCATTAATCTGGAGCTCCGTAACATGTCTTAGTGGCACGAGGAGGGCAGGGGATGGATGGGCTGCAAACGTTACGACTAACATCAGCTGTTAAATCCTAATTAGCACATATCTAACCTGCAAGATATTTTACACACAATCATGATATAGTGTAATATTATTATGTGAGTCTCATCTGTAACCATGGAGAAGCCAGCCACGCCCCCTGCCACTCACAAGTTCTGCTGAAAAAAAGAAAAACACAGACAGGGAAGGAACCCAAACACAAACCTAACATTTGTGTAGATCAGAGTGTATTGCTACATTTTAGTTTTATTACATAGAGCTGCACTAATTCCCAACAACTCCCAAAAGGGACTGATATTTTACGGTCCCAGTGGAAACGGAGCAGTAGAAAACACAAACTGTTTTAGGACCCTCTCAGTGATATTCAGCTTCAAACACTCACATCGTCTTTGTTTACTTTCACACAATTGTATTTTGTTTAGACTTCCATCAGGGTAGACCCCGCTTCATTATTTACAAAAACACGGAAGGAAAGGAGATGAAGGAAGGAAGGAAGGAAGGAAGGAAGCACAGTGATGGAGCCGTCTCAGTGAACAGAGTTAGACACTGAGACAGCGGCGCCTAACTTTTACAGTTTTAATTCTTTTAAAAAAGACTAAACGTATTTAAGGTATCCTTGATGTATAGTTTTCTCTTTCTGTCGACATGAATGGTCTGTTTGTTTGGCTTTTTTGGCACCGAAGCCTCCGTATGACGCCACGTTAATCCCATAAATCCCCCTTTTTGATGACGCCGCCTGGTGTTTTCCTCATTGTAATGGCACTCGGAGGTGTGAAGCTCCCGAGGGCAGATCCACTTTTACAGCTGAGCTCAACTGTCGATAAAAGATTAAAGGCCGAGTAAAAAAACAAGCTGTCGAAACAAGCGAAGACGTGTATGGCTCTTTCTAAAACGGCAATATAAAGAATTTAGTTATGGGACCATACAAAAGTATCAAGTTCATCCACAGTTGAATAATTTATGATTATGATTCTCGCTCCAGAGTAACATTCTTCACTGACGTAGCGTTTATAACCGGCCTCAGTTCATCTCAGAGATGAAAGATGTAAATGAGAGTTCGATAAATCACAAAGGGTTTGAAGCGCATTTCATTAATAAGTTGGATTCTGCCAAATTATTTAATAAAAATCTAAGGGTATGAGGCGAGGGTCATGACCTTGTTCACGAGGATGTGACATGGTGGTCATTCATGAGACTATCCGTCGGAGCAGTTTTTAAGATTGTCCGGTTCATTGTGGGATCACTGCTGCAGGTCAAAGGTCAGACACAGCTCGGAGCTGGACCACATTTGTAAAGGCTCTACTCACTGACCAGATGCAGATGATACAACTCTATTCTGTTCCGATCAGCTTCTGGACACAGTGGAAACAAATGAAAATGTTGGTTTAATGTTAGTAAATTAAATATAAATAAAACTAAATTTATTTTATTTAGTGATAACAAAATAAATACAAATGTTCAGATCAGAATTGAAACGACAGTGTGACTAAATTCTTGACCACAAGCTCAGCTGGAAATCCCACAGAACCTACAGAAGGTCAAACATTTCAAAATAAAAGCTTGATTCAAACAGATTGTCCCAGTCTCTGAGTGCTATACATGACAAATTAAAAACATGTCTCACCTGTTTTATTCTTTGTGTTCATTGTTGTAAAGTGTAATTTATTATTGTTGCTGTATTTTAAAATGTGTGTTTACAGGTCACCCTTATAAAAGAAATCTCGATCTCAATGGGTTTCTTAAATAAAGGTTAAATTTAAGAAAAGAATTCTATAATTATTAAAGACAAAACAACAATAAAACCAAATGATTTAAATGTAATGAATATTTAGAATTTAAAATAGCCAAACTAATGTTTTAAATAATAAATAAGAAAGTGTCAGACTGTGTCCAGAACGTGTTTCAGATGAAGTGTGCTCCTGATGAGCTCAGAGGGACACTCGAGAACAGAACTGTTCAGGGTTAAACTGTGGAAAACATCTAAATAAATACACAGCTTTAAGAACATATTTTCAACAATAAGATTGAATTATACAAAGCTGAACAAGTTTAGCTTCTTCTTCATCTTCAGTTATTCTTTATGTTTCCAGGATGACTTTGGGTTTGGTGCGTTGTGTTTCTAGAACAAACTGGACTCACACTTCCTCTGGCTCCTGTTTGTCGTTGCTCTGTTTTTGTCGTAAAAGGTTTAGAAGAACTTACATCTAGCTTATAATGTGTTCAGGGGCTTTCAGACGGAGCAATTACAAAAAGAAAGAAATTCTTGATTATTGCTGAGTAAATGAGTTAAGTATATTAGCATTTAAGACTACAAATGAGTCAGGTTTAACATTTGCTTCTTTTCTCTTTTTAACAAAGGTTTAAACAAACTGTATCTGATTTTATTTTTTTCTTCGAGTTGAGAAAAATGTTTTAAACCCAACTTTTGAAAAAGGTATTTTTTTATGCCATCTCCGGTTCATTACAGAGGATATTAACAGATGAGAACCTGTTACTCAGGAACAGAAAACGTCTGCCAATCACATGCTCAAAAAAAGGAGCACTCCTATTGGTCCTCACCGGCTGGTCACGTGACATTCCAGGGAGTTCAATGGCTGCAGTTAAAGTGTATTTTCAGCTGAGTTTGTTTTAAAAGTATCAGTGTCAGAGAAAACGGAGGCAACACTGAAGTTCAGCTCCAAACTTCAGTTTTGTGAAATGTATTTGTATTTTGCTTTTGGAGGTGACTGAGTGGATTCTGAGACAGTGATGGAGAGAAACTGGGGAAGTAGAGCTTTAATGCTGTTAAATACTAACGACACATGAATGCAACATTAGTTGGACACAGTTCATGGTTCTCTCTCGGGCTGTAAACTCAGACAAAGTGTGAACTCCAGTTGAAAGGGTTCAATGGAGCTGTGAGAGTCAGATTGAACTCTGCAGGTGAACAAGTGTAAATACGAGCCTCGTCTGGAGTTACAGTCCTGTGGAAACCTGGCCCTCTCAGAGTCAGCTCCAGCAGAGCTTCAGACGGACACCAGCCACTGTCCCACTCTGCTTTGATTCTGTTGACACAGGCCGGCTAAAACGTTCAAAGGGAACACACTCTGCTCCGTTTGTAGTTGCTTATGATTCTCTCGGGACATCAAAGACAGGCAGAGCTGGGGTTCAAAGGTCACAGGCTCAACTGTTGCCCAAATGCCCCCAAATTTCCTGTTTTGTCTGGGTAAAAGGATCTGAAAAGGAAAAAAGGCTCCACTTGGTTCTGCTTATCACTTTGACTTTCCTGTTGCACTTCTTTTCTTCTTTACTTTTCACTGTTCTCATGAAAAGCTAAGATAGTAAAGATCCTGTAAAGGAATGCAGCTTTAAGTACCTTATTTATCTTGTCAGGAGGAACCACAGCCACAGTAAACACGAACGTCCTCTCTCCCGTCATAAATCAGCCCAACACAGAGAATTCATAAGCTGCGGGTTATTTTAGGAGATTCTGCTCCGTTTTGTCCTGGACTTTTAAGAGAGGAGATGTTGTCCTCATAAAAACAAGAACAAAACCTTTGCGTGTGTTCGAGCTTTTCGAGTGCACATGGTTTCATTTTTAAACAAAGTTCTCAGTGACATTCAGAAACCACTGTGTCTTTGTGGACTTCCTTTTGAGTTAACAGGAGCTAAAGGGGAAATCTGTGTTGTTTCTGTGATTGTTTAAATGCCTACATACGTCACCAGGACCATAAGTTAAATAAATTGAACTAACCTAGTTTTCTCACTGGTGCATGCTGTTTATGACTGCATTTATTTATTGTCTTTGTGATAATAGACACATCTGCTCTGTCCGGTCTGGTTTAGACCAAACAGCTCCTCTTTGGTCTCGGTCTGGACCAAACTGAACCACGGTCCGGTTCATTTGTGAAACTGAGTTTGGAGATAGAACCACTTCCTGGAGCTTTCACCTGAACATTTGGGTCAAACCAAATATATATAATATTTAAATTAGTGCCATAAGTTGATTGACATTGACAAGGAACCAATCACAAGAGTTAATAAGTGAGACCCTCCCTCTTCTCTGAAATAACCAATCAGATCTTACACTGGGCTCTAAGGAGCTTTAAGTCATTTTTCCAACTTATACAAACTATTGAAGCCATTGACCCATGTACTCCATTTTTTTAACTCATTCCATCTCTCGCCATTAAAATCCCTCCTTCCTCCACCCAACATTCATGTGTGTGTGTGTGTGTGTGTGTGTGTGTGTGTGTGTGTGTGTGTGTGTGTGTGTGTGTGTGTGTGTGTGTGTGTGTGGGGGGTGGGGGGTTCCGTGCGAGCGAGTGGCCCCTGCGCTGCAGCATGGTCCCTCTCAAAGCCCACATCTGGGATTGACCCTGACAACCCCCGATGCCGTGCTGCTCTAAGTTTGGTGACTTTGTTTATAACCCTATAATACAGAGTAGGCCTACAGTGTAGGAACTGGAACCAGGGCAGGACACGACGAAGGGAAAAGCGGTCAGATAAAAAAAAGTTAGAGAAAGAGTTTGAGGCGAGGTAAAAGAGGCCACATGTAGCACATTAGGGAGACTGTGTTGCCTTTTAGAGTTTCAGTTGCAGTCAGAAAATCCCCCTGCAGGTCGGAGCTTGTCGACTTGCAGAGAAGAGCATGGACGTAAAGGGGAAAATAAATAAAAGAGAAATGTGTGATTATACCAGTAGCACATCTGCGCTTTGCCAAAAAACATTCACTGCACTCGGTGTCTGAGCGTGCTTTTTGAGCGTGTCTTTATGGGAAGTTTAAACGCTTGTGTTCAGAGGTTTTGGGTGACCTTCTAGGATTATTAAGGCCTTCAAAACGAGAGGTTTCTTTGACTGAAAACACTATTTTAGGTAAATCCAGTCAGTCGGGTCACAACATCACAGTGACTAGAGCAGATAATTACTGAGTCTCTGAAGATACGTGGTCAAATTCTGGTTAAAACATTGAAGAAGTCGACAAGACGCAAACACAAGGCTATGTCCAGCAGTTGTCTCCTAACATTTAACCCTGGGGTTTTCTGTACCTGACCTGGGCTCCTGCTTTGTGGTCCACTTTGGGAGGAGCGTTTAAACCCTGATCGGACGACATAATTAAAAGGGACCTAAGTTTTATTAAGAAAGTGTCAAATGTTTGATCCTTTTGTCGTCTGTTTACAGTTTAACATGTTGTTGCGTTAAAACGATGAACTTATTTTATAGTGTCTCTCCAGGAGTCTCCACAGCGGTGAGGAGCACCAGCCGGGTGCATGAACCTCTTCACCAAAATGAGCTAATTTACATTTATTATACTTGAAATATGCAGAGGCCATGAGTGTTTAAGTTATTCCCAGTGTGAGCCGATGACTCAAAACTGTACATATTTATCCAATACGCAGCTTTTTCCTTTCTCTCATATTAGGCTGCTGTGACAGGGTTGTTTCTTGTTTCTCTGCAGGACCAGCCCCAAATCCTTCTCCCTCCAGGTTGAATGCTATTAGCTGTTTATTGCACGGGCAAAGGTTAAGAGTTTACACCTGGGTGGAAAGAGAAAGTTTCTAACCAGTGTCATAAAGAGAAGAGTTACCCAGTTTAGATTTAAGTTTTATTGAAACTTACTCTGCTCTGAGTTTGTTCAACTTCAGTTTTCATAGAGATCTACCTCGACAGAAAGTGAACCAGGTTTGTGGACCCAAAAACTCCAATCCAAGGGCCAATCCAGCTTCAGACAGAGACAGATAGTTTTTTCACTTTTTATTGCAAAACATTGTATCCAGTTTATAATAAATCTTGATTCCAGATCATCAGTGAACACAATCTCCCAAAAAGTAGCATCTAAAATGAAGGACGCCCGGTAGATTTCTGTTGCATCATGATCAACATAAATCATAGAACAGTGGCTCCAACAGACAAAATGTGTGACTGGGGTGGGTTTTCTTTTTTACTGAGCTATGGACAAACTCTTTGAAAAGAAAAAAAAGGCCTGGGTTCATTTGTTTCTGAATAACTTATGGGTTCTTTACACTATATTAGATTTCATATAAAAAATACTGCTGTGATTTTTTCAGCAGCATCAGAATCTCTTCATCTGTCTGCGCTCCTGTCGCCTCTGTTTCTTTTCGTTGGCTTCCTCCGGCGCTGATGGGTTCTCTGCTGAGAACCAGGGGCCCAGGAAGTTCACCCACAGCAGGTAGATCGCACGGGCCGGGGCCTGAGACACACACGAGGGTCAGTTCAGAAATGAGACGCAACATAAAGGACAGAGTACAAAAAGAAGGTTGAAAGTGCTTGGACTTTAAATCTGAGCTGATCCTACTCAGTTTACTCAAGTCTGAGTCTGAGACAGAAACACAGAGAGAAGAAAACTCAACCTTAACAGCAGACATTCCTAAAGTCGAGAGATCATTTTTAATATTTAAATTTTTAGTAATTAAATTTATTTGAATGTACTTTTTATGTACATTTCCTAAGTACCCTGGTAGACTTTGTGATTGACTTTTCTTTCACTCATAATTTATGAAGCTGTTTGTCAAATAATTGTGTTTACTCTTTTTAAATCATAACAACAACAGAAACTACCCATATCACCCTGATCAAAAGTTTACATACCCTTGTGATTTTGGCCTGATAACATGCTCAAGTGACACAAACAGGTTTGAAATGTCTACTAAAAGGTAACCATCCTCACCTGTGCTCTGTTTGTAATCAGTGTGGGTATTAAAGGTCAGTGAGTTTCTGGCACCGTGACTTTTTTTTTTTTTTTTTTTACACGGTTCGGCCATTCGTCCACACGGAAACGCAGTATCAGGTCACTGAAACCGAACATTTTTGAAAACCCCTGCCAGGGTGAGGATTTTCAGTAAAACCGGCGTTTTTGCGACGTCAGAGTGTGCGCCGTTATCCGCCGTTCTGATTGGCCAACATGCCTTTACGATTAGGGTGATATCGCCGCCTGCTGGTGTGGCATGCTCTTGACAGCGCTTGATAGCGGGGTTTTGCGTTTTCATGCAAGAGTTTGTGGACGGGATTTTTTTTTTTTTTTAAACGCAGGAGGAACTCTGGTTATAAAAATACCTGTGTCCGTGTGGACTAGGCCTTAGTCATGGGAAAGAAATTGAATTGTCAAAGCATCTGCGGGAAAAGGTAAGTGAACTGTATAAAACAGGAAAGGGATATAAAAAGATATCCAAGGAATTGAGAATGCCAATCAGCAGTGTTCAAACTCTAATAAAGAAGTGGAAAATGACGGATTCTGTTGAAACCAAACCAAGGTCAGGTAGACCAACAAAAACTTCAGCCACAACTGCAGAAAAACAGATTGGGATGCAAAAAGAAACCCACAAATACCTTCAGCTGAAATACAGGAGTCTCGAAAAAAAAGTGGTGTGGTGTAAGATGCACAATAAGTAGGCACTTAAAGAAATATGTGCTGCATGGTCGAGTTGCCAGAAGAAAGCCATTACTGCACAAATGCCACAAAGCATCCCACTTACAAAACTTCCAACAGCACAGAGACAGGCCTCAAAACTTCTGGAACAAAGTCATTTGGAGTGATGAGACCAAAATGTAACTTTTGCAGCAGGTTATCAGAAAATACTGGAGGAACATTTGCACTCATCAGCCCGGAAGCTGCACATTGAACATACTTGGACGTTCCAACATGACAACGCTCTAAAGCACAAGGTCAAGTCGACCTGTCATTGGCTACAGCAGCAGAAAGAGAAGGTTGGACTGGCCTCAGTCTCCTGACCTCAGTATCATTGAACCACTCTGGAGAGATCTCAAACGCAGTTCATGCAAGACAGCTCAAGAATTTACAGGAACTGGAGGCTTTTTGCCAAAAAGAATGGGCAGCTTTACCATCTGAGAAAATAAAGAGCCTCATCCACAAATACCACAAAAGACTTCAAGCTGTTATTGACGTTAAAGGTGGCATTACACAGTATTAAGAACTGGGGTGTGTAAACTTTAGATCAGTGTCATTTGGGTAGTTTCTGTTGTCAGTATGATTTAAAAAGCATAAACACAGTTGTTTGACAATAAATGACTTCACCAAACCACTAACTACAAGGGAAAGAAAAGTATGTGTGTTATCATTCATTTTGTCTGAAAAATGGCCAAAAAGAAATAATCACTATTTTTGCCAGGGTATGAGCCCAATCGTAAATATAGAAACCAGAAATGTATTTCAATAAAAACAGAAAAGCTCTTACCAGAAACCAAAAATACCAGAAATATGAGGAGATTGTGCTGAGCACTTGCACTATAGCTGTGAGCAGGATCACATCCTTCAGGTGTCTGAAACATCAACAGATTATCATAAATACATATTTACACAGGCAGTGTCATTGAGACATAAAACTGATGTGACATCCACTGTTTGATTAACTGACCAGAGGGATGTTCCAGAAAACTGTCTCAGCTCAAATTCTAGCTGCATTAGTGTAAAAATAGATGTTGGGGCTTAACCTGTTCCATAAAGACTGGCTCAGAGCCAGACTAACACTGGTCAGACTGAATGAGCTGCAACAGCACTGTGCGTCCTTCATTGCAGTCAAGAGTAGATTTAATCGAGCCTCAAAGAAAAACTATGTCCACCCTTTGACTTCAGTGACGGAGCTTTAGGCGAGTGAACAAGACGAGTTATCGGTGGCTGCATTGTGTTTTACCAAAGTCTGAAAGTGCCACGAGCTGCACAAGAATAACCCAACACAGACATACTGTAATTACTCAGTTTAAAGGAAGAAATCCTCAAAAAAGTGATTTTGACTTTCAATTAAATATCTCCAGAAAAAAAAGACTGTGGGGAAAAATGAGAATGCAAGAAAAAAAAAAAAGCAATATTTGGGACTTAAAATAAAAATCCAAAACAAACTGCCTTGTTCTCATAAATATTATTTTTAATGGTTTTAGTGGTTAGTAAAGTTAATTAATCTGATTAATTGTTAGAGACAGATCTAAAATGAGTGCTTTTACACGTGATAAAAGTGCAATGATTCTCTAAATGTTTGGTTTAAGTCTGAACTTAAACCTGCTACAGACCAGTTTCTGTCTGACTCAGGGTGAGCCTGTTTTAACAGAAATGACAACAAAATGAGCCAGACTTATCCAAATAAGCCAGGTTTATTAGGTTTAGCTTCTTTAATGGAACAGCCTTCTGGATAATTCAGTGACTGCAGTCTTCTGTGATGTAGCTGACATGGTTTGTTAATACTTACTCAGCCATCCCCTGCTCCATGTTTAGGTCTATGCCTCCGTCTAAAAGACTACCATCCTCTGCAAACGCCGGCTTAGCCATCGACGACATGGAGCGGTAACTGCCGAAGTACACGGCTAATGCAAACACCAGCATCTGCTACGCCAGAGAAAAGGGGAAAAAAAGACTGAGAAGATATTTTTTGGTTTAAAAAGCCAGAACAGAGACAGACAGACTCACCCAGGTACAAAATGAGTAATAACTGTTGAAAACCAAAAAATTTACAGCAACATAGATCGCCTGCAGATAAAAAGGAAGAGAGTTTAGTGAATATAGTTTTCTAATGTTTACAGCCAGTACTCTGTGTTACAGCTCGTACATTGGCTCCGAGGATGACCCGTGTGTAGAATTTCAAAGTAGCTTCATTCTCATCAAAAATTTGCTTCTTTCCTTTTGTGCCAACTTTACCTTTGGGCTGAAACAGAAAAAGGTTAACAGTTAATTTGTCAGTGAAGGTGGTAGCTTGGTCTAAACCAGGTCTAAACCAGGAGTAAACAGGGTCTAAACTAGGAGTAAACAGGGTCAAAACAGGTCTAATCCAGGTCTAAACCAGTTCAAGAACCAGGACTAAAGGTCTAAACAGGGTTGCTACTATAACTCTGTACTTTGCTTAAAGGAAAATGTAAATAAATATAAGTATTTAAGCGAACACTAAACCAGTTAAACATCTGGTATTAGCAGGTACCTATGACATCTCCGTTTGAGTAATTATAAGCATTTTTATTAATCTTCCCGGTGCTAGAAGCCGCTCTGAGCTGACAGAGAGACATTAGAGCATATTAAAGTGTCTGTCACCGGTGCAGTGTGCTACTCTCACCGCCATTCCCGCTCTTCCCCGGAGTCTTTTTTAACATAAACCTCTGAGCAGCGGCCTCTTCTCTTTTAGACAAAAAAATAAATATAAAAGGTGTCACTGCAGGAAACAAAACCGCTCAGAAAAATAAACACTTCACTGTAGTTTCTTGTAACACATCAGCGTTTGGAGAAAAAGGACGGCATATCCGGCGCAGGGAATTGACGTCATTAGCTCTGCACAAGAACAGCTGGGAAATGTGGTGTTGTGGCGCCACCTGCTGACAAATGTGTATGGGTGTTATTTCTGTATTTAGCGGACACAGAGAAAACAAAACCAAATTTTAAGGTTTGGATTATTTATTTTTTCTCAGAAAAGACACAAAATAAAAATAAAAAGAATTGGGCCTTTGTCATTTTATCAAGTTGTATTTGTGCATTTGTCATTTTGGACAAATTTAAGGGTTGGTTATAATGAAGTGTGATATTTTCTAAAATATATTGATATTTTATTTTTTCACTGGTCCCTAAGGTTATCATTTCCATCAAAGTGAAGAAATCATATCACCTAAAAAAATGTATATGTATATGAAAACATATACATACATAGCCATGTTAGTGTTTGTGGTCCTGGTGACACAGTAGAGCCATGGTCCAGGGCAGCACTGGGCCACAGCTCCAGGAGTTGACTGAAAACAGAGAAATATCAGCCCAACGGTTGCCTTGTTTAATGTTCAAATAATGAGAAACATTCACATTTTGTTGTGTATTTTAATTATAGTTAATGTTAACTTTAAAAAAATACATTAAAAACTGACAATTCGATCACACCTGCACTTATTTATAATATATTTTCTAATAATTATTGTAAAAAATCAATAAAGCTGTTAATTATTTCAGGAGGTTTCATAACCCACTGGAGAGCCCGGCTTCTAGCCATTCAAAGTGGGTCCCATCCTTTCGCAGCTGGTTCATTTGTGCTGCCAGGAGCTCATGGAGCAGTGAGCTTCTTTAGTCATTAGGCAGGAACTCATGTCTCATACCTGAGACTCTTTCCTGGATGTCTGCCACTGGGGTGGAGTCTGGGTCCTGTTCAGGGAGGTTACTGTGGTCTGTTCTTAGATCCGCGGGCCACTGTGCCCTGCTGTTGTGTGATGCCCCCACCTCCCATGTACCTCTGCAGTATTGTTCGGTCTCGAGCCTTGGGGGGTCTGCTCTGGTGTTGTTATCCTGCCACTGAGAGTACTCTTTGGCTGGTTGTGTAGGGAACGGTCGGTTCATTTGCCTGGCTTCGTTTTCTCTCGTGTATCTCTTTAGGCGGCTGGCCAAGGCTTGGAGCCTGTGTTTGGACATTTCCAGAGCTTCAGGTATGGGTCATCTGGCGGTACCTCTTGGGAACTTGTTTTTTCATTGCACCTCTCTGGAGCTCGGACAGTTGGCTCACTTCTTTCCGTGCTTCCTTGATTTTAGCCTCTAACCTTCTCTTCCACGGTGGCACGTGCTCGGTCTGGATGCCCTTAACCGATCACCAGGCATCTCAAGAGTCACTGATCCTTATTCTTTAATCACAAGTCTACTCACTTATTGAGACGAATATATTCGTTCTTCTTCTTGATTTCTGGCAGACTGGGCACGTTCAGTGCATTGCTGCCCCCCTATGTTCAGGCGGTTAATTACCCAAGAAACTAGTCTTAGACAGGGCTTAAACTTTAGAACACAACCCTGTATTTAGATATTTCCCAGTGTTACAGCTGGAACACCACTGGAGGTTAAGGTTAAGTGTCTTGCTCAAGGACACAACGGGGAGAGTATGTGAAGGGGGAAGGGATGTTATGATGTTTGGGAAACTCCATGCCCTAACATTGCATTTAAAGAAAAGATATTGTATCCAAAACCTGTTCAATCAGCAGAAAAAGGACTTGAAAACGTGACCTACTCTCAGAGCAACCTTCCTGGTTATGACAATATTCAGGATATAGTGTTTACATGCATACACAGAAACCCGGCTATTCATCAATACATGACATATACATGACATCCCTTGGCTCTGTCATTCCAGAAGCAGGGCTTTTCCTATCACTGCTGCAGATGACACTCAACTCCACCTGTCATTTCAACCTGACGATCCGACGGTCTCTGCTCGCGTCTCGGCATGTCACTTTGTGAAGGACCATCATCACCTGCAGCTGAACCTTGCAAAAACAGAACTGCTTGTGATTCCGGCCAATCCAAAGACCACAACCTCTACACCGTCCAACACTGCCAGAAATCTGGGAGTGGTAATTGATGATCAGCTAAACTTCACAAATCATGTCGCCAGCACCACCCGGTCCTGTAGATTCATCCTCTACAACATTAGAAAATTAGACCTTTCCTATCAGAGCACTCTACGCAAATTCTAGTCCAGGCTCTTGTCTTGTCCAAACTGGATTATTGCAATGCTCTACTGGCTGGACTCCCTGCTGCACAACCAAACCTCTGCAGCTGATCCAGAATGCAGCGGCAAGAGTGGTCTTTAATGAACCAAAGAGAGCGCACGTAACTCCTCTATTCATTAGGTTACACTGGCTCCCGGTTTCCTAGACTGGCCTTGGCAAGACCGCCTACAACTTCATTACATGAGACGAAAATGTGAAACGCATTTCCGGATGTTTTTATGGTTGTCTTTTTGTCCCCTCTCAGCCGCCGTAGAGGAGCGGTTACTCAAACAACAGTGTGATGCGCATGCGGTACAGTTACAGTGCAAATCTGTGACATAAACTCATGTCTCCGCGTCCGCCGCTCTGTTGTAGACCTCAGCAGATGACAACAGCGCGGCCACACGTCCAACATGGAGTACCTGCTGACGGTGAAGATAGGAGCTTTGTTCGGGTTACTGCTCCTCACGCTTTTCTTTGGGTTTATTCCCGCTCGTGTCAAATGGTTCAGAGACACAAACGGCACAGGTAAGTCTGAGCTCAACTAACAACTAACGCACAGCTGTTAGTGTGTCATAGTCACGTGCCATTCCAAACTGTTCGGCTGAATATTAATATTGCCTGATTTTAATATGCTCAAATAATTTTCTCAAACTTTATTTCAGAGAACCCGTTTTTCAAAAGACTAAATAACTCGTGAGCCAATTGATTTTCAAAGTGAGATTTAAAGCCATTTTATACAGTATACAGTTCTTTTTTATAGTGTACTTTCACTTATTCATTGCACAGTATTATTTCTGAGTATTACAAATTTAATAATCCATATAAACCTGTTCAAATCCAAATAGAAAACTGTTCTACATTAAATGCGACCCACGTTTGGAAACCACAATGTCCTAAACATTTGGTGCAGCTAATTTTCAAAGCTTGGTGTCATGTGTATTAATGTACCCATGACATTCTGGGCAAAATATGAGTTTTGGGGGTATATACAGCCCTGGAAAAAAAGAGACCACCGCCAGTAAAGTCAGAATTGAACCCTTCTTTTCCTCACTCAAAACCTTCTTTTCAACTTTTTTGTTGAAGTGTTTTTTTATACTTTTCCTTATTAAATGAGATTTGGTTCAGGTGATCACCTAATCAGCACCTCATTCAGTAGAATGTGTTGGGATTCAACAGACATTGGAATAGAATAGTTTCCATACTTGTAATACTTGTAGAGAAGCTGATTTTAGAAAAAATTGCAGTGATATTTTAATCTTTTCCAGTGCTGTATGTGTGAGGTATAATCATCAGTGTGTTTTCCAAACAAATGAACCATCCACACATTGCTCCATGTCTTTCATAAGCTGGGAAATCAAGTTAGACGCGATGATTCATTAACTAAATGTGAGGTAATACACGCAGAGTTCAATAGAAATGTTGACAAGTAGGCTTTTGTTGATTATGAGTTGATTAATGACCGATGCCCCTCTTCTCACCACTGACAACATCAACTGCTCCTCATTACAACAGTCAGTTAGCCTTAGCACCACACATTAATGCTTAAACACATACTCATACTCGCTTTAAGAGCCTTCTCAGAGCTGCTGCGGAGGAGTCACATGATAAGGATGAACACATAGCGTTTCCTCAGCACATGATTTTAATCCACCAAACAGGACTAACCACCAGAAGTGTCTTCTTTCATCTGAACGAGAAGTCAAAGTGCTTCTTCTCACCGTAAGTACAAAAACAAATAAAACATCTTTTAAGTTTACAACATATTAGTAACTAAACATTTAAATAGTGCGGGTCATAATCAACATAGTTATTATCACATGTTTTCCTAAAACTGTGCAGCCCTACTATTAAGCAACTGTCTCCCAGTCATTTCCCTTTGTGGATTAATAACGTTTATCTTCATTTATTGAGACACACACCAATCAGGCATAACATTATGAGCACTGAAGTTACTAATGCTGAGTATTCCTTCATCATGGCACCTTTTAGAGAGTGGGATATATTAGGAGCAGGTGAACATTTTGTCCTCAAAGTTGATGTGTTAGAAGCAGGAAAAATGATCAGTGAAAGGACTTGAGTGAGTTTGAAAAGGACTGGGTCAGAGGGAGCATGTCCAAAACTTGACTCTTGTGGGGTGTTTTCTGGTCTGCAGTGGTATAAGGAAGGAACAGTGTTGAACCGGTGACAAGGTCAGGGGTCAGGGCTCACCGATGCTCGTGTGGTCCGATCCAACAGACCATCTACTGTTGTTGCTCAAACTGCTGAAGAAGTTAATGTTGGTTCTGAAAGAAAGATGTCAGATATGCAGTGCATTGCAGTTGGTTGTGTGTGGGCCTGACCCCTGACCCCTGTGCACCGCCAGAAGACCCAACATTGAGCACAAGCATCAGAACTGGACCTACACCAGCCTACCATTATTATTCTGTTGTCACATGAAGTACTGTAAATATGCGCTGTGTATATTTGTCATTGTCTTCTGCCTTTCTGCTTTTGCTGTGGTTCATTTAACTGTCGCTATGGAAATGGCTTGTGTTGCTGTGAAGGGCTCTGACTCCGCCTCCTGCTGATCCTGCCATCCAAGAGAAACTTTTACAAATCATTTGCATATTAGAACGGGCTATGAGCTAGTCTGAAGATGAGAATCTCACTTTGTTATGGAGGCTACTACATTTGGTCCTTTACTTTATCTTCAGATGGCATAGTTAATGAATAAATTGCTTTAAAGCTGTATTTTTATTTTTTTTTTGAAAATTAATACCAGAAAATACTTAATATCAGTATTGGTATCGGCCATTATGTTAATTAAAAATTCGGTATCTTCCTGAATATTTTCATATCAGTGCATCCCAAACATAAATTGTTTAAATATGGAAGGAGCTACATTAGTATGACTCATCAGAGAGAGATGATGGGAACTTTAAGGACGTGTTTTTTTAATTTGCAGAGACCCATCGCACAGTGTTGAGCCTGATCAGCTGTTTTGCCGGCGGAGTCTTCCTGGCGGCATGTCTCCTCGACATCATCCCAGATTATCTGTCGGACATCAGCGCAGAACTGGCTTCCCGGAAAACAGAGGTATATTTTCACATCTGTTACAGGAAGAAATATCATCTGTGACGTCTCTTTTATACGTCTTTGTTCTTGAGCAGACCAGTTTCCCGCTGCCCGAGTTCATCATGGCGGCAGGTTTCTTCACTGTGCTCATCGTGGAGAGGCTGGTGCTAAACTGCAGGGAGAGGAGAGGGGCTCACGAGGAGAGGGAACCACTTTTACAAGGACACGAACATGGACACGGACATGGACACGGACATGGACATGGACATGGCCCTGTAACAGATAGAAGCCCCGACCTGGAGGGCAGCGCTCACCACGTCCATGTCGACTTACAAGCACACTCCCCTTTCCGTTCCTTCATGCTCTTCCTTTCTCTCTCACTGCACTCAGTATTTGAGGGTCTCGCGATCGGCCTCCAGGACACGGACTCAAAGGTAAGACCCTCTGGTTGGTGTAAATGTAAGGAGTTAGTTATAACGCCCATGTGTTGGTCAGCCCTGATACTGCGTTTACAACAAGAATAAGACCATTTAGACCATAGCTTCAGAGCATTTTAGAAAAATTATTTCAGAACCATTGGAGTCAAATGTGTCTTTAGTCACAAGACCACCTCACTTACGAGACACCACATGACTTATTTAATGTGAGCAAAAATGTTTAGCCCACAGTCAGCTGGAAAGTAAGGCTGGGTATCATCGAGAACATATAAAATACATCTCTCAATCCAGTGTACTTTGAACGCCCTGAAGTGATCATTGACTCACAGCTTACAGTAATTACTATCAGCAACTTACTTTTACCAAACCAGTTCAGAAGACACACAAACTCCAAACCAAGATTGGTTGTGGTCAATATCCACCATTGCTCTACTGAATAAAAACCTCAATACAAAATATAAAATAGATGATTCCTGCTACACTCTGGACCGAAAAACTCGACGTGTACGTTGTATCTACTCAGTATCGGAGAACAGGACTCGTGTTAGATATTTCACATAAACATCACGAACAGATTAAATGACTACACACATAATGTAAATGTCTTTAAAGTCACCATAATCAGGGACTGGACTGGTTTTCTGTGTGTTCTTCAAGTCCAGGACAAAGTCTGGTTTTAGTTGCTGTTACGGCAGAAAACCCTGGCCCCATCACAAAGCTAAGATGTTGGAAAAGGCAGCAGGGTTTTTGGGGATATTCTGTCTCTGTCTGTCACCTTTGCAGTTTTTTCTTTCTTCTCAAACTCATTCCAAAGGCCTTTCTTTTAATGTGGCTTGGTTTCTGTGTTGAAGCAGTGTTGCTGCTACATATTACACAGAGCAGGCTAAGTGTTTTGGATCATTCGTATATCTTTTCTATATTGCCTAACTACTTAGAGCAAAAAATCAATAACAACAGTTGCCTAAGTGCCCTATGCAAGTATGGGAAGAGTAACAAGTCCTCCAAGGCTCAGGCCGTCCAGAGGGCTACACTAAGCGTCTTTGGGTTTTACACTGTCTTAGACTAAAACTGAAAAGAGTCACATTTTAGTAACCTTTGCCCTCTTGTAAAACTGATTCCAGCAGCTCTCTGCTCGTTGGTTCCCAGAGTCTGGGCTGGTTCCACACTCGTGTTAGCTCGGTTCAGTGGCAGAAGAGCTGTGAGTGAGTCTAGTGGGGAAGGGGTTCTGTCGCTACACTGCTGCTCTACACTGTTTTGGCCTGTTCTCTAAACTGTTATAAATCCTGGAACATCACTTTAAAATTCTTTCTCATGTTTTTTGTAGGTTCTTGAAATCTGCATCGCTATCCTGGTTCACAAGAGCATCATCGTCTTCAGCCTGTCGGTGAAGCTGGTCCAGAGCGAAGTGCGTCCGGTCTGGATCGCCGCCTACATCGTAGTCTTTGCGCTCATGTCGCCCCTGGGCATTGCCATTGGCATCGCGGTGATGGAGGCGCAGCTGGCCGCTGGAGCGCTGATCCAGGCCGTGCTGGAGGGGCTGGCAGCTGGGACGTTTGTCTACATCACCTTCATGGAGATCCTCCCACATGAGCTGAACTCTCCCGGGAAACAGCTCCTGAAGGTGCTCTTCATCCTGCTGGGGTTTACCGTCATGGCAGCACTCACGTTTATGGGCTGACAGAACAGAAACCGCCGTGTTACAAATCAAACTGTAGTGTCTAATGTCGGTAAAATATGAGTTTTTTTACGTTGTTGCAATACTGGAGCTTTTTTACTGCTGTGTCAGGTCTTTTGACTTTTTTGATTTAATGTAGAAGGAACAATGTCAGAGAAGCCTTGAGGTATTTGAGCCCTCTCTATTATCAGTACTTTAGGACTTTGGACTGACAACGAGAACCACAGTGACCTGACAGTGATTTTATTTTTTGAGCTCCCTCTCAAACAGGAAAGTTGTATTACTTCTTTGTGTTGGTGCTTTAACTTCCTAATGTTACTGTTTTCATTTTTGATTATGTTTTTAGATGAATGGTCTGTTTTGCTGATTTTACTACTTTGCTTTTAAACTGAGTCCTGTTGCATGAAGAGGTTTTGGTTTGCTTTGGTTTTGAGCAGCAGCTACTCTGTCCCAGAACAGGTTTTATTCTGGTTTAGAGATTACAAAACCAAACTAATTTATAATTAAGCCTTGTTAAACTTGGACGGTACGGAGCAGGTCAGTCCTGGTGTGTTTATGCCAAAAGGTGTCGGTGTCCCCAAAAAGTGAATCATACCACTTTGGGGGACACCTCGACCTGGGGTCCCAAACAGGTCCGGCTTTGTGGTCCGCTTTGGGAGGAGCGCAGTTAAACCCTGCAGTCAGCTGATTGGACGAGAGATAATCCTCACTCGAGAGAAAACAAGAAGTGAAAGTTAAAAACAATAAACAGAAATATTTTCCAAAGAAATTCCTTCTTGTTTTTGTGATAAAGGTTATATTCAAACAGAAAACATGATAAATGTACTTTTTCCTGACGATAGTGTTTATTCTGAGCAGCTGTTTGTGTTTTAAACAGTCAGTGTGATACGGCTCTGGCTTCATTAATTTAAACATTGTATTTATCGTCTCCACTGCATTAAACACAAGCAGGACCTGTGCCTCAAATATTGAGTCTCTAAATGACAGGAACCTGCTGCAGCTCTGTGAATGTAATGTTCAGAAAGATGGGAATAAACAGAAACAGTTGAATGTTTCCTGCAGCAGCTGTTCCTCCAGCCTCTCACTGCTACAACAGCATTTACTCTGATTTAGATTCAATATTAACAATGAGCCACATTTAGAAAAGTCTGTTTCAAATCCCTTTTAGAAACCTTGAATTGGATTTATTAGTTTTATCAACTCCTCAGCTCTGAATTTCTTTATGCAGGAGGCCTCTGTCGTCCGGATGCCCCAAACATTATCCATACCTTGTTTACAATCCTTTTGCACGTTTACACTTCTAATAACAGCCCATGAATGTACAATGTAAAGGTCTACATGAATAATCCTCCCAGTCATCACCTTTGACCAAGAATGATCTGTTGAACTAAGAAGACATTTCAAAAGATCACATTTTGTAT
This sequence comes from Perccottus glenii, assembly GCA_024416835.2. Lineage (NCBI taxonomy): Eukaryota > Metazoa > Chordata > Actinopteri > Gobiiformes > Odontobutidae > Perccottus > Perccottus glenii. Next base: position 3,192,211 of record CM044548.2, on the reverse strand, counting down.
TTGAATATAAAAAGTGACACCACTGTCTGTATTCTTTCTTTTTGTCACTTCAGTAGATTTAGCATTGTTTTAAGATGTGTTTTAGTTTCAGTTCGTGTTCTGTCTCTGTCAGATGATTATTAGATTGTTTCCTTTGCAGCACTTTAGAGGGAAGTGAATGTGTGGGAGTCATGAAGAATATCTGTGAAGGTCAGCTAAATATTTGTTCAGGACATCATCCATGAACATGTTCTTCTCGTGGGTTCTCTTAAGAAAACATGGCAGGTAGACTATGGCTGGAGTCGCTCATTACGGGATTCGAACCCCACCACTGAGGAACTATGTCTAAATACATACATTACACTCAAATAATCTTTAATTTTTTTCCTAATGGACCGCCTAGTTTAGACCACCAGAGGGCAGTGTTCTGTTAAGTCTGTGTGTAAGGTCTATTTCATTTTGTGTCTTTGTTAAAGTTATAGGTGACTATTTAAATCACACCAATAAGCCCTTATCTAAGATAGCAACTAAATTCAAGTTTTATAATAAAGGGGCATTTAAAAAAAAAAAAAATTATGACATGGCGAACAAATTAATTTACTCTTTTTATTATGTTTTTTTATATAGCACTTTTCCACATAGTAGTCCACGTGGCACAAAAGAAATCTGTTTATTTTTGCTGCAGTTTGTTTTTGACCCTCAGAGACTGCTGTAGTTTGAGTTTTAACCCTCTGTGGCTACTCCTTGGATTTTTATGCTAAATTCCCTAATAACGTAAAACCCATCTGGCACCTTCTGCTTCATAAAGAGGAGTTTTTGTCGGCTCACACTGTGACATAACCGTGTGAGATTCTTTCTGATCAAAGACGTCCGGTGATTACCAGAGAACAAACTCTCATGTGGCCCCGGCTGCTCTGATGCATGGGAGCATTGTTAACCCCGGTTTATCTGTGCCAGGGCATAGAGGGTTATTCATGAAGGCCCACTAATGAGAGGAACAGGCTGGCAGACAATAGCCCGGGACAGTGGAAAGGCCGGTATGGGACAGACACTTCCTCTGTTCACCCTCAGCTCATTAACTTCACACACAACTCTTCTCAACTATAGTGTGCCCTAAAGTTTAATATTTCTTGTCGAGAAGTTATGCAGAAGTACTCAAACCTGGTCTTGCTTTTGAGATTGCTCTTAGTCTAAACTGAGGATCTTTTCCAGTGTGTCTTCACTCGGTCTAGATCTGGTTTTATAACATTACTACAGTCCCCCAAACACACATGGGGCCAGGACTCCCCTGCAAAAGAGATTTGTAATCTCAGTGGGACCATCCTGGTTAAATAAAGGTTAAATAAAAAACTACACTTCAGCACCATGTAAGAAAGAAGTCTAGAAAAAACAGAAGATGGAAGGAGTACTTTTATTTTCACTGATAAGTGTAATGGTAGATTGAGTTGACCACAAACTACTGCAAACTCAAAACTCAAACTACAGCAGCCTCAGAGGGTTTAAAACTCAAACTACAGCAGCCTCAGAGGGACAAAACTCAAACTACAGCAGTCTCAGAGGGTTTAAAACTCAAACTACAGCAGCCTCAGAGGGTCAGAACTCAAACTACAGCAGCCTCAGAGGGTTTAAAACTCAAACTACAGCAGCCTCAGAGGGTTTAAAACTCAAACTACAGCAGCCTCAGAGGGTCAGAACTCAAACTACAGCAGCCTCAGAGGGACAAAACTCAAACTACAGCAGCCTCAGAGGGTCAGAACTCAAACTACAGCAGCCTCAGAGGGTCAGAACTCAAACTACAGCAGCCTCAGAGGGTTTAAAACTCAAACTACAGCAGCCTCAGAGGGTTTAAAACTCAAACTACAGCAGCCTCAGAGGGTTTAAAACTCAAACTACAGCAGCCTCAGAGGGTTTAAAACTCAAACTACAGCAGCCTCAGAGGGTCAGAACTCAAACTACAGCAGCCTCAGAGGGTTTAAAACTCAAACTACAGCAGCCTCAGAGGGTCAGAACTCAAACTACAGCAGCCTCAGAGGGTTTAAAACTCAAACTACAGCAGCCTCAGAGGGTTTAAAACTCAAACTACAGCAGCCTCAGAGGGTTTAAAACTCAAACTACAGCAGCATCAGAGGGTCAGAACTCAAACTACAGTAAACCTTTGAGGCCCCGACTCTGAGGACAAAAGCCATATATTTAAATTGTAATGGTAATTTATAGAAACTGTTTTTACTATTGATACATTTATTTATACATTAAATTGAAAATTAATATTTTTTTATGCATTTTTACAGGTAAAATTAAATTATTCTTTGTTTAAATCCTCTATTACTTATTTACATGGTCCGAATAATCGAATAACTGACCCCAAGTGAACATGTGACTCGAAAGGTAAAGGTGGGATTAAACTGCTTGTGTAAATGTCATATGACCTGTATCGAGGCCCCCACACTTCACATTCCTGTCACATTCCTGCTCTGTGAAGGGGACAGCTTGTTTTGGAGCCAAATTACAGATTATCTATCCATGAGTGCACTGCATCAGACAACCATCCTCACTGTGAGAGTCTACCACCAATAACTAAGAATAAACTCAGGGTTCTCACTCTTTTTGAGTTTTCAGAAATTTGTTATGCTATTTCAGCTCAGAGGGTCAAAACCCAAACTACAGCTGCCTGAAAGGGTCAGAACTCAAACTACAGTAATCTGAGAGGGTCAAAACCCAAACTACAGCTGCCTGAAAGGGTCAGAACTCAAACTACAGTAGTCTGAGAGGGTCAAAACTCAAAGTACTGCAGCCTCAGAGAGTCAGAACTCAAACTACAGTAATCCGAGAGGGTCAGAACAGTTTTGAATATCCTTCATAATATGGCCTTTTGCTATTTTGCTGTAATAATGTACCTAACTGTCGTCTGCATCACTGAGCTCTCAGATACTAACAAAAACAGAGCTGCTACAGTTCATGTATCTTCTCTCTTCTCAGTTGTTCCTGCAGCTGGTGTATTTTTCTCCAGGATGAGTGTCAGAGTGGAGCTGAATCTTAGATTCCTTCAGACTGAAACTTACTTTGACTGAAACAAACCAAACACAGGTTTCTTATGCTCCTCAGTGAATGAGACCCCTGTTCGAAAAGGTCAAAGGTCATTTACACTTTTTGCTTGTGGCTCCTACAGTTGGAGTTCTGACCCTCAATGACCACTGTAGTTTGTTTTTGACCCTCTGAGACTGCTGTAGTTTGAGTTTTGACCCTCTGAGGCTTATGTAGTTTTACAATAAAGTAGCTGATACAATGTGGGTGTTCCTCAAGGGGCTACTTTAGGTACATTCTTATTTGCTGTTGCCTGTTCCCCATGTCTACTGGAGTTCTCAGTGTATCCAATCCCAGCCCTGCCCTGCCTCCTTCACTGTTTGTGTATTCTGTAGATTAGCCACTCATTGTAATCCCCAGTGTGTGTCATTTTTAATCCCGTTCCGAGTGATGTGCAGAAGCTCCTCCTCTGCTGGTGCTCTCTCCTCCTGCAGACTCTGGCACTGCTCAGTCCACTCGCTGGTCTCATCCCGTCTTTAAGGTAAGCCACAGCTCGTACAAGATTTTACTGAACTGCAGATTCTTACTGAACTGCAGATTCTATGGTATAGAATATAAAGTCTCTTTTAAAAAGTGCAGGTAACTCATATTTAGTTTGGTGTACTCTGAAACAGACATCGAACTCTAGACTTGGTTGGTGATATTTTTGGGAAAAAAGACAATTCTAAAGCTCTGGGAACAACATGTGCAGTAAAAAGAGATAATATGACACCAAACCTGGGTAACCAATTTAAAGGAGCCAAAATGTGGCTTAAACTGAGACAGTGTTTAGATTTAACTTTATTGGTCCCTCAACAGAAATCCACGTGCAGTTCACAGACAGGTAATGTGCAAAAAGTGTAGGAAATTAAAGAAAAGTGTGTTTTCAATAAAAATCTAAACAATCATTGGGACATTTGAAAAAGAATAACATATGCGTTAAAAAAATTTATATTAACAATACAAAAACAAAAACATGGATTTAAACAAGTTTTAGTTGGACTTGAACAGATTTTGGTTAATTTTGAACAAGTTTTGTTTGGATTTAAAAAAGGTGGGCATGCAATAGAACAAAATCCTGCTAAGTTGAGGTGAGGTGTCATGGCCTGGAATATCCTGAAGAGGACTGTGTCTGTGTACAGAATGTGTATGTGTTTTGTTTATATCAGATAAGTATTATCACAACCTAAAAGGGTTTGACCGGTAAATCGAGAGCCTTGTATTTATTTGTACTTTCAAAACTTTGTCCTTTTTCTTTCAGGTTTTGTGCAGGTTTCTTTGCTGAGACGCCTGAACCATGGCCACAGTAAGTTTTTGTCTGACCCTGAACGCCTCGACCTGTTGTGTCTGCAGGTTCTGACTCTAAGATGGACCCTTAAGCTGTGTTTAAATTCCTCAGAAACCCCTGCTGTAACCATGTGCAGAAGATTGGCTGTGCATTAAGGGGCATCGTTAGGGGGCTGCCCTGACTCAGAAGAGCCCCCGGGATGTCACACACAATCATGGACAGTAGTGGAATTCAGAATTCACACAGAGCATTTAAGGCCAATATAATGCTATACATCCACAATTCCTTTTTGTATGGCTCTGTTTTTCTTGCTGCTCTACGACAGATGCCTCCTGTGAAGCCGGCCATTTCCTAAAGAGTATTATAGTGCAATTGTTGAGAAAATGTTTTAAACTCCAAATAGTATATTTTAAAAGCAATCATTTGTGAAAAAAAGAGTTTTAATAGATAAAAACTTGTAGCTTTGGCCAATCACAGGTTTAAAAAAAGGAGCGCTCCCATTGGTCAACACTGGCTCGTTATGTTCCAAGTTTACCAGAACCCGGACTTGGCCTTAGCAGAATCAGAATCAGAATTACTTTTATTCATCCCCAACGGGAAAATCTTTTTGTTACAAACATGCAACTGACCAGTGGAAGACAATAGAAGTTTCTTTTTTAAAGTAAATATAACTAGACTATAAACTATGATATTCCTAACAATCCTTTTACATGTTCTTTTTACATGATACATATAAAGCCCTAGTCTTTCCGCTGGTCTTACCTCTGCCACTCATTGTTTCAACCTGTTTCCTGAACAAAGAAACCTCATCCATGTCCTTTTATCAAAATGTTTTGGAAATATGTTAATGGTTTATTTTTGAACATTTAAAATCACTGTTTGTTTTATTTTACAAAGATATAATTTTGGGATGTAGTACAGACAAAAAACAAAATAATTATTCTTTCTTCATTCTTCATTCCTTTTAATTTAGTACTGTTTCTTGATTTAAAAAATATCATATTCATAAGTTAAAATGTACACAAACAAAACAAGTACTTATCTATTTATTTTAAAGACAGTGAAATTTGTTGTTGAAATGTTTTTTTGAGAGAGATGTAAGAGATGTACAATGTAGGACTACAGATGGAAATGAGCTGTTAATCTATAATCTGGTACAAGCATCTCTGCTCCGGCTCCTAAAAAAATAAACCAATCCCAAAGAAATAAACTAATTTTTGAGAATAAAAGGGGATGAGATATTGAGCAGTGTGTTGTTGCAGACCGGATCGTTCCGTATGGTGTCTGAGGAGGAGCAGGCCATGAGATCAAAGCTGGAACATCTGACAGTGAAGGATCATGGGCCGGTGTTTGGACCATGTCAGAAGCTGCCGGGCCACACTGTGCAGAAGGTAGAGTGACTTTGGGATTAAACTTATTTCTGTAATCTCTGTTCTGAAAACGTTTTTATACAAATTTGGACTTGATATTTCAAACGGTAAAGGGTTTTAGTTAGACTTGAACAGGTTTTTGTAAGACTTAAACAAGTTTAAGTTGGATTTGAACAAGTTTTAGTTGGACTTGAACAGGTTTAAGTTGGATTTAAACAAGTTTTAGTTGGACTTGAACAGGTTTAAGTTGGATTTAAACAAGTTTTAGTTGGACTTGAACAGGTTTAAGTTGGATTTAAACAAGTTTTTGTTGGACTTGAACAGGTTTAAGTTGGATTTAAACAAGTTTTTGTTGGACTTGAACAGGTTTAAGTTGGATTTAAACAAGTTTTGTTGGACTTGAACAGGTTTAAGTTGGATTTAAACAAGTTTTTGTTGGACTTGAACAGGTTTAAGTTGGATTTAAACAAGTTTTGTTGGACTTGAACAGGTTTAAGTTGGATTTAAACAAGTTTTAGTTGGACTTGAACAGGTTTTAGATGTATCTCTCTGTGGTGTTTCCTTCAGGCTAAGGACGAGTTAAACGAGACGGCCGAGGCGGGTGTTGTTGCTGAAGGAGCTGAGGGCCCTGATGAGGGAGCGGGCCGCTGAGGGGGACGACTTGTCCAAACTGGTGCTGGAGCAGTTCGGGGACAAACCGGACGCCCTGCTGCTGCGGTTCTCCGAGCGAGAAAGTTCGACTTGGTCAGGGCTCATGAGCTCTTGAAGGGTAAGAACAACTTCAACAACAACCATTTTCGCCCTGTTTCCTCTGGGACGGTACGGTGGGGGTCAGCTGTTTGTGGTTTTAAACAGAGTCAGTGTGGTACGGCAGGATATGAATGTAATGTTCAGAAAGATGGGAATAAACAGAAACAATTGAATGTTTCCTGCAGCAGCTGTTCCTCCAGCCTCTCACTGCTACAACAGCATTTACTCTGATTTAGATTCAATATTAACAATGAGCCACGATTATAAAAGTCTGCTTCAAATACCTTTTATTTCTCAAATAGAGACAGGACTTTTGTGGCTGGTTTTCCACAATTCTCCAAACAACCTTTAAACAGATATTATTTAGTACAGACATGTGTGAAAAGTGTAAGAGCTGTAAAAAAACATCTTGTGAGGCTCAATCCTCCAAAAGTCTCTGACCACAACATGCCCCAGTGTCTCTCCAAAGTGTGACGGACACCATTTTGAGAAGACAGGAAATCAAAAGTGTCGAGTTCACACCTGGTGATCTCATTTTCAAACACAACAGAGGATAGTGTACCGCTGAGTCGTCATGTGGCCACACTCCCATAGCTCAAGTAATTAAGCGTGAGAGCTCTATTGTGTTCATCAGTGACACAGTCTTCATTAAATGGGACCTGTGTCATCCTCTGAGCTTCTCTGACAAAGGAGTTCTTTGTGTCTAACTGGGAACGTCACTCACTGCTTCTTGTCTTGTCTGGGACAAAATGGGATTTGAGGTGTTTTTAGATCATGTTTAGCTCATTTGAGACCCACAAAACGCTATTGTAATTGTAAACCCTCTGTAACAATTTGGGGCTTTTTGGGTTTTACTAATTTTTCAGAGCTGTTTGGTTTTTGGATCAAACCAAATGTTCAGGTGAAAGCTCCAGGACGTGGTTCAGAGCAAACAGCTGCTCTTTGGTCTCGGTCCAAACTGAACCAAGGTCCGGTTCATTTGTGAAAGAGAGTTTGGAGAGAGTTCAGACTTTAGAACAAATGCAGGAGGTCACGACCGATTAAACTCATAAAGAAGAGAAAACAGAGGGAAACAAGAAAAAACTTAATACACAGATTATTATTTTCTGCCACTGTTCTAAGAGCTAAAGCTACTTTAACAACCTGTGACCTGACAAATAAGAATTACAGGTGAATATCGAACACCTTGGGTCTGTTTTTAAAATGAGTTGATTACAAAACTGTAGCATGTGGAAAAAATAACTCTGTGGTGAACTTGTTAATTGCTGCAGAATGTGGGCTCTGAGGGTTAATTGGAGCTTTTCGACAGTAGCTCCATTGTTTGATGAATCACTGTTTGCCGTCTGCTGTGTGTAGGCTATGTGCAGTTCAGGAAGGAGTACCCCGAGCTGTTCGAGAACCTGACCCCTGAGGCGGTCCGCAGCACCATCGAGGCGGGCTACCCGGTGGTCCTGCCCCGCCGAGACAAGTATGGCCGCGTGGTCCTGCTCTTCAACATCGAGAACTGGGACCTGGAGGAGATCACCTTCGACGAGGTTCACTCACACAAACCATTACAGATCAACGGCCAGATCTTCTAAAGGGTCGCAGCACAGTTTGTTTTAGGAAAGGTGTGGCCACAGGTGATTTTGTGACTGACCCTAATGTCTAGGTATTTGTCACAGCGCAAAACCTGTTGTGGAGAGTAGTATTATGTATATATTATAGAGAGTAGTATAAATGAGACACACTTCTTTATCTGGCTTTAACCAAATCAGTTTGAGCAAACCACTGCAGATATTTATGAGAACACCACAGAAGTGTGTTATCTTTTACTGAAGCTGTATTGTAATCCCTTCAGGTTTGTCAAAAATATATTAGGCATCTCGACTTATTATATTTTTCTATTTGTTCATGAAAATAAAACCTGTTCAAATCCATCTAAGTAAAATCCGTTTCCATAAGAGGAGGAAATTCATTTGAAAGATAACTTTTGTGAAACTCAAATGAAGATGAAACTTTATGTTCAAAATGTAATAGAAATTGTCCAAATGTTCAGCCCCTAAAAGGATTCTTCTTTACTTTGAGTTTGTTAATAACTCTGTGTTTTTGCCTCAGATTCTCAGAGCCTACTGCGTTATTCTGGAGAAGCTGCTGGAGAACGAAGAAACCCAGATCAATGGCTTTGTCCTCATCGAGAACTTCAAGGGCTTCACCATGCAGCACGCCTCGGGCATTAAACCTGCCGAGCTCAAGAAGATGGTGGACATGCTGCAGGTCAGGCACCGGTACATGACAGAATCAGAGTCAAAAGAGCATCTGAGGCTCGTCATGTGATCTTTTACTGGGTTTATGTGTCCAGGACTCATTTCCCGCTCGCTTCAAGGCTGTCCACGTGACTCACCAGCCCTGGTACTTCACAACCACCTACAACGTGGTCAAACCCTTCATGAAGAGCAAGCTGCTGGAGCGGGTACGTAGGCCGTGAGAATGAGGGGTCAGTAGGACGGGTAGAGCCATTAAAGGTGCAGTGTGTAGTCCTTTGGCGACATCTTGTGGTTGACATTGGAGGTTGTATTATATGTTTATGTTTTGGGCGGCACAGTGGCAAAGTGGTTAGCACACCTGCCTCACAGCAAGAAGGTCCTGGGTTCGATTCCCATCCAGGGCAGGGCCTTTCTGTGTGGACTGTGCATGTTCTCCCTGTGTCTGCGTAGGTTTCCTCCGGGTACTCCGCTTTCCCCCACCACTAAAAACATGTACAATAGTCGTCCCCAAACACACATGGGGCCAGGACTCCCCTGCAAAAGAGATTTGTAATCTCAGTGGGACTATCCTGGTTAAATAAAGGTTAAATAAATAAAATAAAATAAAATAAATAAGGGTTCTAAGCCTTTATACCACTCGAGAATTTGTACAGGACCAGGAAGTGATGGAGCTTCTATTGTAGTTTTTTTCAACGTTAAGATGGTAAAATAATCAATATGCAATGCTGAGAAGAAGAAATGTCTGATTTTACACCCATTCATTTGTTTAATCTGCGGAGAGGAAACAACAAATATGTATCTCCACTATTCCACATTTATTTGTGACCTCCCTCAGGTGTTTGTGCACGGCGAGGAGCTGGACACCTACTTTAAGGAGTTCGAGGGGGACATCCTGCCGGTGGACTTCGATGGAAAAGCTCCCGTTTGTGACTCTCAGGCCATCGCTACCAAGGTTTTTGGATCAGAAGACACTGCGCTCTGATGCTTTTTTATTTGCTATTTTTATTCTAAATGTAGCATTCTAAATCTATCAGCAGGAATACGTTTGTAGATTTAGAAAGATGAGTTATATACAGTGACAAGCCTCTGTGACTGTGGTGGAAATAGTGGACAAGCTGGATTGAGGAAAGGTATTTAGACAAGAAGGTGGATAAATCTGCGCTGAATCATGTTTGGAGCCGAGCTGTGCCTCCTAATGCAGTGCCAATAAATCTTTTGTAGCTATAAGACACTAGACACAAGGCTTTTTCTAAATTTGTCCTAAATTTTGACTTATTTAATAAAACATGTCTTTGTAGTTTTATGTCATTGCAACAATCGGTGTCCTTTTCTTTTTAGTGTTCAGCCAGTTACAGTCAGTGACCACAAGAGGGAGCCAGAGGCCACTTTTACAGGGTTTGGAAACAGAAAACGTTTCCTTCTCCAAGATATGTGTTCAGGTGAGAATCCCTCAGGTCCGTGAAGCAGGTGAAGGGCCTGTGATGGTACTCACCTGTGGCTCTCCACACATATATAACTTAACCTCTCTGAAGTGGATGGACAGTTGTTGCTGAAACTGTTTTTTTCTGGTCTTTAACACACAGTTGTTAGAAGGTGAGAGACCTGCCCAAGAGTTGGATATTACTGTCCTCTTTCTCTTTGAGGTGGACTGCAGACTCAGCTCCACCAGGGTTGGCTCTTCTGCGCTGATACATCCTCTTAGTTTTATACATATCACATTTACATTCAGCAGACGCTTTTATCTAAAGTGACTTACAAGTGAGGAAAACAATGGAATTTTAACAACACAAGGTAACAAAAAGCACAAGTGTACTAGAAACTAGTCAGGTAGAACCCAGCACATTATACAAAGCTTTCTTTTTTTCTCTTAAGAGAAGGAATCGATGAAAAGGAAGTAGAATTCAGTGTTTGTCAGTCAGGTGTGTAGCAGGAGGTAGATCATTCCACTGGAGCATAGACTACATTGTTCTGTTTGTGGGTAGGTCTCCTGTCTGTAGGGTATTATGCTAATGTTAGAAGTAATGTTATTGACCCACAGGTACCACCGATACCAACACAGGCCTTTCTCCTAACAGCTCTGTGTGGTACTTCCTGGCCCCTTATTGGTACAGACATGCTTAAACCACCCTCTCTCAGGGAACTCATCTCACAGACCAGCCTACTTTAAAACCTACAAAGTCCCCTTCTGTTTCTGTTCTATGTCCAGATGCATTGTTCTTACTTTGGACCGTTTTTGAAAAAAACTAAACGAACCAGTCTACTGGAAATGAGGCTCTAGATTTGAAACCAAGGTGCAATGTAAACGCTTACATCTCTGTAGATCCAGGCCTGTCAGTTGTTTGTAGAGCCCTGCAGGGACACGCTTTAGTCGAGGAACAAACCCAGCAGAAAAACTGTCTAATGGAGATTTTACTTTAAACTTTTTGGTCTTTTTTCTTAAATAATTCAATATGAAACACTATTTCTCTTGAGAAAATAATTTATTTTTGAAACAAGAACATTTTCCCACATATTTATATCACACACACGCACGCACACACCGGTTATCTTCAAAAGCACCCAGTGATCAGCTTCAAAGTACAGTGAATATGTTGAGACTATGTGTGCCTTAAATGTACGGAGTTAGGTGTTTGGTGTCGTTCTGGAAGTGACGTGAAGATATCTGTAAAACATGTTTGAAGAACTGGGATCAGGAGAAATACAGAGGCACACATTCCCAAAAATGAGCACAGTTTTAAAAAGTCTATGAGACAACAACGCTGATGCATAATATACAATCGTTCAAATATACTGATGTCTGTTATTGCCTTTCTTTGTTTCATCCCCTGGTCCTCAAATATTTAAATATACATCTCTACTTCTCTCTTAATATATTTCTTTTACATTTCTATTACTCATTTTGGTCCCAAAAAATAAAAATGCAGTACTAAATACACACAAAAAAAAACCTGCAAAATATATATATCTGGTTCTCGTGGCTTTACTGCAGAGTCTGAGCTGATGCTGGATGGATCTGAAATGACTGAGTGGCAGCTGTGGACAGAGCGTTTTAGTTGGATTTAAACATGGTTTTAGTTGGATTGGAACCTGGTCGTTTAAAGTTGCTGCTGTTGGTGTCATAAACGTCTCTGAAGCTTAGGGCCACACAAAATCTCACTTAGTGCATCGTTTGGCCCCCGGGCCAGACTATGAACGTGTCTAGTGTGGAATGTGGGCCACCGCAGAATGGCACTCATTTATTTAGGGCTCTGACGGCAGATGGCACCTGGGACTGAAATAACAGGATGGAGCAAGAAGACATTCTTATTTGTTCAGTCATGTCGTCTAAATTGGGACATTTTGAAAGATGACCTGAGCCAACCCTTTCTTTTAAATAAATAAAAAAATAAGGCCTAAATATGATTTACAGCATCATGTGACACACAGCTGTCATCCCCTTCATTTCAAAGCTGCCATCTGTCTCACAGTGTTCGTCAGCAGAACTTTGTTTATGAAGCCCTTAGAGCAATAGTTTCAGGTTTTAAATTAAAATATTGTGAGGCATTCACAGGTCCCAGCATCACTCAACACACTCAGTACGTTCACTTGCAGGTAGAGGAATTCAAATTATTCCCTTAGTCCAATTATAACCAGAGTTTAAACCACATTAAGGGGCCTCTGGCTCCTGTTAGTTGTTGTTCTGGTTGTTCATGTTATAAAATGTTTAGAAGAACACACATCTATTGTAGCTTATGTTGTGTTCAGGTGCGTGTCAAGTTTAACGTTAGCTTCTTTTCTCTTTTCAAACAAAAGCTTGTTAATATACAGTAGGCCTACTTTGATTGTCTCTCGTGCTGTTAACTCCGGGTCAGTCAGGGTAAGCTCTGCAGGTAAACGTATAGAGTGTGTTATATTCCAGCTCACGAGGCAGCACTTTAGCCACATTATGTTCACACCAGTCAAAAATAATAAATCCCTTGCTTTATAATCTTTCATTTCTTTTCTTACATGCAGTATCTTCCTATTAAAACACATGACAAAACATCTGGTAATACTTGGGATCAGAAGCCCTCCTCCTCACAGCTCAGTTTCAGGGTCTACAGATTTTTGAGCAACACTGTACCCATTAAGATTTATTTTTCAGCAGCTGCAAATTCCCATGGGACTATGTCTCAATGTGCATTTTGTATTTATAAAATGTGTCAAAGTTGTGTTGATCGTCAGGATTTGTGACCGTGTCTTGTCGCAGGCAACAATGTGGAATATTGATAATATGTAATGTATTTATAAAAAAGGAGGTATTTTTCTTTAACTCTTCCTGTTTGTATTAATAGTATATCTGTAAAGGCTTTACTCCCATCTGATTATTGCAGTAACAAAGACTGCGTAACAACTTTGGGAGGTCTTAGTGCAAACCTTTGTGGCTATGAATTTTTAAAAGCCAAAAGTTATATAGTGTTGCCTTAAGAGTCACATATTTGGTTAAAAACAATTAAAAGTGAAAGCAGCCTGAACTCTGAAAAGGCAGAGGAAGAGGGCTCACAGAAACCACAGAGATGCAACCGAGTCATAACTTATCGTCATCATCCTCGTGCCCTCTTTTTGATAATCTCTTAACCTGGATCCTGGCTAATGAGAAAATAAAAAGGGCAAACCGTAACATACAAGGTGTAAAGTGCACAGGAACAAATAAAACCGCAGGAATGTGGCTGTTGGGGTAGAAAAAATAAAATAAACAACCTGCTTTTCTTAATAACACTACAATTTCAAGTATTGTGTGTTGTTGACATGACAGAATTGCACCACGCTGACACTTTAAACCTCTACTACACAACAAGATTCCACAGAGAAAACATGAAGCACACAACCAAGCACAGGGCTCTAACACTCGGCTTAAACACAAAGACACACGAGTCACATACAGTACAAACACGCAGCAGACGACAGCCTAATGACGGGCCTTGGCATTGGTAGCAGTTTTTTCCCCACTTTCAGGAAGATTTTTGTGCTCTTTTTTTCCCCAAAGGGACGTGAGAGCTACTACATCTCACACACACTCCGTTATTGTGTCCCTTAAAACCAAATGTTCTAGAGATATTGGCTTTCCTTGTTTGTTTTTTGTTTTGTTTTTTTAATTCCAAAAAAGAGCAGAAAGGCAGTAGGCTAGTTGTTTGTATGGATTTTCTTTACATACTGTGAAGGGGTGGGTGTGGTGAAGGCATGGGCATACAGACAGGAAGTGCGCGCTGGTAGTCGAGCAGCACTGGAGGAGAAGGCAGACAAAAAAAGAACAGTTTAAAGGTTTTGGTACAGATGGTCTCCTCAGTGGTGCCTGGTTAGGTTCTCTTTTCTTATGCTTTTTTTTCCTCTGTGCACGAGCCCCGGTGGGTCAGTTGGCCACTTTGTTGGCACGGTGGTTTCTGTTTCTCCCACTGGCAGATGGCGTTGGAGTATCCCACTATGACTTTGTCCATCCAGGTGAGAGGCTGGGGAAAAAGCACAGCGCCCTCGAAGAAGCCCAGGTGGCCTCCGTGCAGCGTCAGAGCGAAATGACATTGGGTTTCTTTGCTGCAGGGAGAGCAAAGGTCAAAAGAGTGATTAGATATTTTGTACAGTCATCATATGTCAATGTCCAGTGGAGATAGGAAAGGTGTGTTAATGTGGACACAAGATAACAGCATGACTCAAAGCTAATAGGAGCTCACACCACACAGATGGTTTGATTTTTCTTTCAGGGAACTGTGTGACGTTATTGCTCTGGTCACAATCAGTCAGCGAGTGCTGGGGGTCTTCTTTACAAAAAGGTGTCCCTCAGGGATTTATACTTGGCCCCTCTCTATTCAATATTTACCTCTTCTACACAGCAAACTAGCTTCAATAGTATTCAGTCTTCTTGTCTCCAATCCAGGCATTGAAGACAAAACGCATGGTCTTTAAAAAGGAAAAAAAATACCTGACACAGATTAAGTGTCCAATTACTGTATTTTGTAACTTATAACTGGATGGTTTTGAGATCAATTTCTGTTAAAAAAGGGGAATAATCAAATTTTCCCCTTGCATTTAAATTTGACAATTTAATCTCCCAAAGTTTATTGTAACAGGAATCTGACAAAAATTAAACCTTAAGACGACCTCTAGGCTTTATAACTATGGATTTAAATAGATGAGAATGATCAACAACAACAAAAGGACCAAGAAAATAAACCAGGAAGTTGATTATTCTGTTGCAAAATATTGTTATTTTGCAGTGAAACAGCTAAAAAAAGATAAAAATGCAACTGCAAATGCATGTTTAACGAGACAGAGATAATTACAGGATCTCTACACAACGTGAGACTAAGATAAAAGTTTCAGCTCAGCGCTAAACTTACAGCTCTAAACGGTTTAATGCAGGGGTGCTCACACTTTTTCAGCTCGCGAGCTACTTATAAAATGACCAAGTCAAAATGATCTACCCACTACAAAAATGCAAAACATTTACAAATATATTGAGGATTATTTAAATGTACAATGCATGTTGATGTACCTTGCAAACCACAATACTGCACAACACAACACTGTACAATTTTCTGTCATTATCAGAGTTTACTCTGATGACAGGCACTGAATTGAATCAGCCAGGGATGCATAGTCCAGACAGTAGCTGCTGACAGATGAGGCAAACGCACTTCAAAAATGTCATTGTGAAAAAAAAGTCTTCCTCCCATTCTGTATGAAAGCAATAAGTTTTTGTCTTCCTACTTGGTCCAGCTTCCCCATTCGTTTTTATACCCTTTAAGTTTAAGAGAAAAAAAAAATGAGGATTAAAAGTTGGAGGTAAGTCGCTGAAGTAATTAGTGTTTTGTGGAAAAATGGTCCCGTTTGACCTTTTTTTAAATAAAAGCAAAAAAAAAAATAAAAATAATAAAATAAAGGTGCCAGGCTGCTGTTGGGGGAGAGAAATGAGGCCGAGACCAGGATGGTCAAAAATAAAATATCTAGCTTAATGTTTTTAAATGTTTTATTTGATTTAATGTTCTAATGAATTTCAAATCGATGCGCTGCTTATTAAGTTCAAATTTAGAACAGGTTCTCTCTACCGAAACAAATCCTCATTAACAACTTCTGGTCAATATGACAGTCTGTCCGATCCTAATCTGAAGGTCTGTCACTAAAACCCTCCTCCACAAACTCGATGTCAAATACCACACTGCCATTAGTGACTGTGGCTCCCTTCAACACTCACAACTTTTATTCCTTTTAACTAGCCCTGTCTTCACTTCTGCAGACAGACTCATTGGGTTCTGTTCATTTATAAAACACTGATCGGTAAAACCCTCGTCAGACCTGCGCTAACTTCTCCACAGCCATAATACTAGCGGTAGTTTATGTTCCAGCAGCTTCATTAACCTGCTTGTACATCTTTTGGTCATTCCTCATTTCATTTTGAGTGAGTAGAACAGACTCTAAAAGCTCCTTTTATTCATCCCATTCTTATATAAAAAAATAAAATAAAATTCAATACAAGCTTTAGTCAAAAGGGTCTGTACATGGAGGCCATGCAATAACATGCTTCAGTCTTTCTGTCTTCAGTCTTTTGTGACAGGCTGGAGAGCAAGTTACATAACCTAGTCTACCTTTTGAACATTTTAAACCGGTCTCTCTCGGCTGACGCATCTCTAACTCGCATTCAAGTAGAATATGCTTTTTTAAAGAAACATTACATAATATGAGCTCTTAAAAAAGAGCCACTCACTGTGCTGTTAGGACATGGTCATCTCTCACAAACAGCTGTGGACTGACACGGTACATTTTCTGCTAGTGTCCTGCCTTTTATTCCATTGTGTGCAAACTTTGTATGTTTAGAGACAGGACAAAGTTTTAGCACCGTTTCCAGGTGTGGCTGGTTTAAAGCTGTGGTTGTTCTGTATGCAGGGCTTGACATGAACTTTTCTCACCGGCCACTGTGGCTAGTGGTTTTCAAAGTTACTAGCTGCCAAACGTTTTCACTGGCCACAATTTAGCAGTTCATTTTTAAAATATGTTTTAAATAATTAAACCTCTCACCTGTGCAAAATGTTCTAAATTATCAAGACAATCACATTTATAGACCTACACCCTTGTAATTTATTAAAACAAATAAATAAAAGGAGGGCCACATAAAACACTGCAAAGAGCCACATTTGACTTGAGTTTAACACTAATCAAGTGAACAAACACATTTCATGTCTCGTGTGAATCTTCTTTGCTCACTCGACTACATTCAGTGCCTTATATTTCTGCCAATTAAACTTTAAACTCCACCTGACCGTGACCTCTGTATCCACTCTGCCCTGGCGTGAATGACATTTTGACGAGAAGGAACAGCTGATCATTCACTGACACTGTATGTCAGGAGTTCACTCACACGAACAGATGCAAATGCTTTTCTGAAACGGTAATGACTAGGCCAAAGGTGAACTTATAATGACTGTACTGTAAAGGCTCTGCCACACCTTGTCCTGTCGGGGTGAGGAGCCAGCTTACAGCCCTTGGCGGGACAGGAAAAGTCACTGTACTTGTAAAATACAGCTGTAGAAGTAATCTAGTTACCTGCAAGTGTGCGAGGGATGTTGAGCAGTGAGTCATGAACGAGAGGATCATCCGCGGAGTTCAGCAACAGCAATGGCACATTCACCTAAATATACAAGGTTGACAAATCAAACAAGTCCAAAAAGAGGGAATAAGAAAGAAGAAAAAACAAGTGAGAAGTGTGTTTAAAAAAAGCTTACGTTGTGGATAAAATGTACACAGCTCTCCTTCTCATAGTACTCTTTAAGAGAACTGTGTCCATGAAACTTTCTGTTAAAAAAAGAACAGCATTACGTCATAGACAAAGGACGTGGGAAGGATTTTTGGGCCGTACCTCATGATGTTATCGTCGATCTGCATGAGGGAGGTTGCAGTGTATAGACGGCTCAGATCTGCCTCTAAAGCTTTTAACGAACTGCCACCAAACAAACTGTGCCTGTGATATAAAAGGGAACATTTATTTAATGCTTTCTTATTTTTGCATCTCCCTAAGCCTCGTTTCTATTGTGGGTTACGGGTTAGGTCGGTTTGGTTTGGATTGGTTTCTTCTGAAAAGGCGTCTGCAGCAGAAACGGAGACGTCATTAAAAGAGACACAAAAGTCCTGTCTAAATTTGAGAAATAAAAAAGATATCTGAAGCAGACAGTTTTTTTACTACACTCTTTCCAAAGTGGACCACAAAGCCAGACCCACTTCGGACCCTAGGCTGAGGCAAGACCCCTTTTGGTGGAAACACACCCGAACCAACCCGACCCACTTCAGTGGAAACAGGACTCTGACGTTATTGTAATCTGTCTTTTTTGGGCACATCTTATAGGAAACATAAAGGCACGTTTAAAGAACCGGCTTGTTACCTGTGTGACAGGATGATTTTCTTCATGTTGTCAGCCATGAGAAAGTTATAGAAGCGTCTGAACTGATCCCACTGGAGGAATGTCTCCTGGGCCCTGTGTGTGTTACAGACAAACATGAGCACAGGAAGTTACCACAGTGACAGTCTGCATTTCTGACAAAGCCCTGTGTAATCCACTCCACAAAAGATCGACAGTGAGCAGCAGAAACAAGCAGAATACGCACCTCCCTGCTTCAACAGACTGGACAGCGGAAATAAACACTGACCAATGTTCATTTAAGTTGTTCACAAGGTTTTTAGTTTACAGGGACTGTGAAGACATCTCCAGCCCTTTATACTTATCCAATTTTGTGTTCTTGTAAATAGGTTTCTATCTAGTAGTACATCCTTCCCTTGTACTCACATTGTAGTCTGGAGTCCCTTTCATTCAACTGTTCATGTGTTTTTTGTCTTCATTAGTACCCTTTCACTGTTTGCATTGATGTTTTCGCTGTTGTAAGATATGCTAGTGGTGCATTCAGAACCCTATATGATGAAGCTAGATCAGGAGATTAGTTGGGTAACTTTAAAACACTGAGGTTAACCCGGTGTTTTCAGTTTCAGAAGCTGGTTCACTTTCTCTCGCAGTAGATCTCTGTGGAAACTTGTGGCTGAATAACTAAACCGCTCTGGAACAGGTTCAGATCTAGATAAAGGATATAAAACACTGACCAATCAGGGACAAGAGACGAGCTGCTGGTGTCGAGGAGAAGGAAAAACGCAGTGAAAAAATAAATGAATGGAGCAGTGCCACAGGAAACTAGTGACACTTTAAAGTCATGTCATATTGTAACCAAGTTAAAACACCTGAATGACATTGTGCTCAAAATGGGTTTTATTGTCATCTAGCGCTGGGCAATATGGCGAAAAAAATTTTTTTTTATTTATTTTCCCAGATGAGTTGACTTTAATCAATTTTTGTTTTGCTAACCTAAAAAGTTCTAAGTATTTCTTATGGTAATTTTTTGCCAATACAAAACAAGAGCAGCAGAAGTGAAAATAAATCCGTTTAGGTTGGATACTGTTTGACGCCTCTCTGTCTCCATAGACCATTTCTAATATAATTTCCACTGCACACAAAGACTTGTTAAAAAAATAGACTTTAAAAGTGTACCAACCTCGTGGATCATTTGCATAAAACAGAAATACGCTGTTCCTGTCACTTCTTTAAAACAAAGAGAGAGAGTCACCACAGACAATATTGGAGCAGCATTAGCCACAACACAGAGCAGCGCAGGGTTAGAGGAAATGCTTTTCCTCCGTTAAATTCAATTTAACAATAGATATTTTCGACAAATTAATTATTTGATTTATTGCCCAGCCCTATTGTCAGCATAACGTTTAGATCAATAGATTAACAAACAAATACAGCATTTAAAACGTAGACCCCACACTTCTGTTAGTCTTCAGCTTTTTGTGCCTTTCCTTTTCCATAGTTAAATTTTTCTCCTCGCGTTAACCATCTCCCACATGTTGCTGTGATTGTTTTTTAGTCTCAACTCCGCCTGTTTCACGTTAAGTTCTCTCAGCTCCAGAGAAACACAGGGTTAACGCAACGATCCAGACCAGGATTGTTAGGTTTTGTCTAGCTGGGTCGGTCTACAGGTCCCTTTACAAAAGTCCAATATGTACACTGTGCTTATCCCGGGACAATCGTAGTTTATTTTGTCTCACAGTGAGGAGCTGATACACAATATTAAAGCCAAACCCTGAATACACAAACGTCCAGTGGTTCAACAGCTGTGTTTAGTTCTTCGAGCCCCAGGGATGCATTTCCTTTTTACTTGTTGCACATATTAGAGGATAAAGTATACGTTTCATTTGCAGGTGTGAGGAGTGGACACCTACCTGAGAGCACTGTAGCCCTGACAGACACTGACACAGCACAGCACTCGCTCCTGGTTTATCCTGTTCTCTCCCAGGAACTTGCACACAATGTTTCCTCCCAGACTGAAGCCGACCACGATGAGCTTGGTGTGAAGATACGCCCGCTTTATATAACCGACCATTGCTGCAAACTCCCACGTGCATCCTGGAAGATAAACAGAGCACAATCAATACAGAAACCTTGACAGGACGCAGTGCTTTTCATCCACTCAGCCGTGTGCTAATGTTGAGGGGTTTATATCTGTGACTCCGGGGGACATATACAATACAAACAGATAAAACTTTAAATGCTCTGTTCAAGACATGATTTATATCACTATAACACTAACTTCACAGGAGGCATCTGTCGTAGAGTAGCAGGAAAAATAGAGCCAAAACAGAAAACAGAAAAACGTGATCTATACGTTTTATGTAATTTTAAACCCGACTGTTATCTGAAGCTTTTACACCTGAAGACTTGGATCAAACTAAACAGTAACGTCTAAACCAAACCGCGCAGGTGTGAGAGCTACTGGTTTGTTTTATGCAGCCGTTACCATCTCCCTCTCACCATATGTGAACATGCGTGGGGAGGTGAGCTCGATGTTGGGCAGAGCCCCGAGGTGGTTGAGCACTGCACAGCGGTAGCCGTCCTTCTGGGCGTGGTCTACGAAGGTTCGGATGTAATGCTTCTCACTGTGGTTACCAATCCCAGGGCAGATCACCATGGTGATGTCATCTGGGCACAAACAGAAGGTACATGTAAGCGCAGTTACGAACAACAATGGCACTTACAGAGACTATTTGTAAAACTCAAATGTGACTCAATCTCAACTCAACCACTATAGCAAGAGTGGTTTTAGTCCACCAAACCCACCACTGCACTTCCTGCCTCCTTACATATCCTCCTCAGCCCTTCTCCTGTCTGTTCTCCATGGGAGCTCAAGCATTTAGTCGCTCTGTACCCCGCCTTAGGAACTCCCTCCTACAAGACCCCTCCACCCGAACCTCCCCAGATCTCATATACAGACTATTTTTATTGTCTGCCTTTAACTTTGCTACTTTATAAAATGACCTTGAGTGCTAAGAAGGTACCTAGCCATAAAAATAAAATAAAAACACACACTACTATAAGCCAGGGAATGCGCTTTAGGAGTTTTATTAAAGTCACTGCAGGCAACTTGTCTGGATGTTCTCAGACTCCAGAACATAAGAAAAGGATTCAACAAAAGGCATCTGGAGTAGGTTTGAAGTCCTGTGCTGTACACTGCACTTTAAATATTGTCCAAAGTAAAACTTCATCATATATCATTGAAGCCTAAAGTAATCTGATGCCTTCTAGAGCAGATTTAAAGTTCAGGCAGACATGTTTAATTTAGAAAATAGACAAAGCCTGTGTTAACTCTACTGTCCGCTGCAGAAACACAAGGACGGCACTGTAACGGCAGACGGTCATGTGACCAGACAAACGATTACCTCCGGTTTGATGGTCGCCCAAAGGCTCAAACAGGTCGAAGGTCGCAGTGGCCCCATCCTGCATTGGGAGGTACTTCCTGATTCCACAGGGATGGGGAGAGCTCACCCGACCAAGTTTTCCGTACAAGGCCGTCTGGAGATGACCACTTTTACCCCACAACAACGGAGGGATGTACCTGAGCAAACAAAACGGACCCGTTACCATCCTGAGTATGAGTTTCTTAACAACCCACATAATCTAAATCTCTTTCTGTGAGGAGTCTGCATGTCCTCCACATGTTACTGTGGGTTCTCTCCGGGTACTCCGGCTTCCTCCCACCGGCCAAAGACATGCATGTACAGGTTGATTGGCAATTCTAGTGTCCCTAGTGAAAGAGGGTTTTTAAAATATTAATACATAAGCAAATAAAAATAATTGTTTAATGACAATGTGTTGCTCAGTTACTGTTTTTTTGTTGCTGCACTTGTGCTTTCTCTGACCCTTCTGTAGACTATATAATAAATGAGAGAAAAAAAAAAATTCTAAACTGGTCTTGAGTCTAGTAAGAGTCTGGTCTGGGTCTGGTGTGACCCTGGTCTGAGTTTGCATAAATTGTCCCATTTCTAAAGAGGCTTTAAATATTAGACACAGAACCTAATATAATGCTAAAGACTATGTCAGGGCGACACCAGGTCAAGAGCAGAACCGGTCTACAGTACACTGTCATAGATACAAGGGAGTCCAGGTCTAGACTCATGGAGGTCAGCGTTTGGAGAAGGATAAAACAAGCACAGAAGATAAAGCAGATAACAGTTGAACAAAACAACCTGATTAAAATTTGCTGTTATACAAGTGCCTTAGCCTTTTATTGTCTTGTCTCTTACAACAATTCCAACAAATATCACGTTTAGAAAACAGGTTGTTACATAACGGAGCTGTCAGTCCAACAGCAGCCCTCTTCCATTTACTGATAATGTAATCAACTCTACTGTCTAAGTGCAATTGAGCTTGAGCCTTTCTGGAAGCTGCATTAATATATGACCCAGAACAGACAGCCTCATTGTAGTAATGTGTAGGAGGGTCAAGGCTGGGTTGGGTCAGTTTGTTTGAGTTCCTCCTGAAGAGGCTTGCTGGGTCCAGAGAGAGACGTCTGCTGCAGAAACAGAGACGTCATCGAAGACACAAAAGTCCTGTCTATATTTGAGAAATAAAAAGGGATTTGAAGGAGACTTTTCTAAACTTGGCTCATTAATTTGAATCTAACAACTTCCTGCTGCTGCAGTAAACAGTCAACTGTTTGTTTATTCCCATCTTTCTGAACATTACATTTATAGAGCTGCAGCAGCTTCTTATCATTTAGGGACTCAATATTTCAAACAGCTGACTGCTCTTTCCAAAGCAGACCACAAACCGGATTCACTTGGGACCCCAAAGTGGTTGTTAATGGAGATTTGGTGAAAGGTTATAAAAGGGGTCATAGAAAATCATTGTGGAAAAAGTCAGTGTATAAACCTAGAGTAAAACTCATCCCTGTATTTCTATCTTTAGTCCACCACATACACACAGATTGTTTTACCACAGGGCGAGTCCATTTGCATTTTTGCCAATGTTTTACTCAGCTTTTCATATTAGATAACCCCCCTGAAACCCAAAATGAAATTCTTACGCATGTCCCGGTGTTTGTTAACAGAGGATTAAGGAAACTAGCGGATGTTGTCGTCTTTGGGCGTGTTATATGCTTTGGTGTCCTGGCAGGACTTCACGTGCCCTAATGACACCTGGCGCCGTTGCATAATACAGATCAATTTCACAGCAGGAAGTGTTGTTATGCACGGCTCAGAGCTTTGGGCAAGAGGACACTGCAGTGGACACAGTGGACGTATAGGGGTTTCTGTCACACTTTTGTTACTTAAGGAAATTTAAAGCAGCAACTGTTAGGCTATTACATAACAGAAGGGAGAAAGAGGAAACTGATTTGCAGCTGCATCAACACAGCTACATGTGAACAGGAAGTCCTAACACAACAAGCCTTACTCTCTCTGAAGAGGACTTTAGATTTAGTGATCAAGAGGAAGTGTTTAAGTGTAAAGGAATTAGGTTAGGTAACATCCATAAAACATGCAATGTGCATTTAAATGATAAGCCTCATAGGTGGGGTAGTGTAGTGGCTCAGTGGTAGAGCAGTCGTCCTTCAACCGGAAGGTAGGCGGTCCAAATCCCGCACTCCCCACAGTTCATACTGTCGTTGTGTCCTTGGGCAAGACACTTAACCCACCTTGCCTCCAGTGGTGTTCCAGCTGTAACACTGGTGAATGGAACCTTAATGTAAGTCGCTTTAAATGAGTGTCATCCATAAATGTAACACTGGTGAATGTAAGTCGCTTTGGATAAAAGCGTCTGCTAAATGACTAAATGTAAATAAGTTTACAATTATTCAAGTGTCACATTTTTTCCTTCCAGAAAATCTTTTAGTGCCACATTTGTTAGCGAAAGACATTAGCATCAACCCCAACATCTTTCAGCGTAGCCATGTTGATAAGAGAAGAAGGGAAGGCTTGTTGCATTTGTCAAGTTGAAAACCCGCTTCTTCCCATTTGTGCTGCCACATTATTGGTCATAAGAGGCCGGTGAGCCCATGGTTCGACTCAAGCGGTTGGCATTGCGCAAAACAAGATGGATTTACCAGAGTTTGGAAACGGCCAGATCTCTGCAGCGCAAGGTTAGCTAAACACTGCAGTCGGCTAACTGGACAAGGCTGTGTATTTGTGGTTTTAAACCTGGCTTTTGTCCTCATGAATTTAAACATTATTGTCTACACACAAGCACAACCGGTGCCTCAAATATTGAGTCCGTAAATAATAGAAACCTGCTGCAGCTCTATAAATGTAATAATCAGAAAGATGGTAATAAACAGAAACTGTTGACTATTTGAAAAGTCTGCTTCAAATCCCTTTTATTTCTCAAATAGAGACAGGACTTGTGTGTCTTCAATGACGTCCGTTTCTGCAGCAGACGTCGCACTTTGGACCCAGCAGAGGAAACACAAGCCTCTTCAGGAGAAACTCAACCAAACCGTCCTGTACTGACCCCAGAGGAAACAGGGCTATAGACTGTTTTTTTATGAACCCTGTAAACTCTCGCCAAACACCAGGGGAAGACTACAATTATAAAAAAATATACATTTAAAAAAAAAAAAAAAAAAACACATGCAGCTGCAGATGGCATTTCCCTGACAACATCCTGAATGACAAAACAAAGCAAGAACCCACACTCACACACTCACAGAGTACTCACTCTTTGGTCAGCTGAGGACAGGATTTGAGGAGGAATCTGTTCAGGTGCGTGTCCTGGAACGTGAGGTCAGGGGGCGCAGTGGGGCTCTTTAGGTTCAGGCACCGCACGATAATGTAGAGCACCGTGGCCACCGCCGCCAGCTTCATGCCGTCAAACATTGCCGGCAGCTCCGGGGAGATGGTGTTTACGTCGGAGTCGTGGGGGTTCATGGTGAGTCTGGAAATTACAATCAGAACGACACACTGTATTAGAAGAACCTGGGAAAGAAACTCAGTTAAATAAAGCCATGTCTGTTGTTTAATAAACTCACCGTAATCATATTACAGCTTATGTAAATTGCATTAACTAAACAGTAATCCTCCTTGTTACACTGAGGATAAAAGGTGATGGCATTACTGCAATGATCCAGTAAGTTCCTCAGGTCTACACTAATGTCATACCATTCAAATATCTGTTGTTACAGGTTTATGGTGCTTCCAGTAAATTACAAAACTACATTTCATCTTCAGTCTGGACTTAAAGATAGCCTATAGCCTTGTTTCCACTTTGGTATGGGTTGGTTCTAATGCGTTTCACCAAAAGAGTGAAGAGTCCCCAGAAAGCGTACTGTACCACTTTGGGGACACCTTGACCTAAGGTCTCAAGTGAGTCTGGCTTTGGGGTCCACTTTGGGAGGAGCGAAGTTAAACCTGCAGTTAGCTGATAGGACGAGAGATAATCCTTACTCAAGAGAAAACGAAGCAAAAGTAACAGAACTTTAAACACTTCACATTCATGACATGCAACTACTTCAGTGTTTTTTTTTTATGTGTGGTCCATAAGATATATTTATACAAAAACTATAGCTCATATTTTTAGTTAAGATGCCCACTTTATGTATAAGGAACAGAATGAAAAGCTATGTCAGTATTTAACCTTTATTTAAGCGGGTGAGTCAACTAAGTCAATTCTCAATGATGACCTAAACAAGAGGCAGCACAAACATTCATAACGATAAGAGGAACAGGAAGAGAATGAGAAACAGGAAAAGAACGATATTACACTGTATGAAATTCAGAACATCAAGAGCAGAATGCAACAACAAAGAAATGCATGCAAATACCTTCTGTGTTATACAAAGTACTTCTTGTTTTAGAAGCTTTGAAGTTATGAGCAATATTGGAAAACGCACACAATATGCAATAAACTAATTTTTAAGGATTTAGAAAATATAAAGAAATGCAAGGCCTGGCTCAGTGATAGAGCACACGCAAAAACACAGGAGACTTGGTTTGAATCCTGGACAGGTCGATTTGCCCAATGTCTTCCCCCTCTCAAGGTTTCCCCTCAACCTACTATCAAAAAATCTATCAATAAAAAGCCAAACGTATATAAATAAGAAATGCAATGCTCTGGACTAACTAGCACTTGACAGAGCAAGAGCTAAATCAATACCATTATCAGTCTGGTAAGACTGAACCAGGTGTAAATTATTTTTTATTTACACACCACAGTTTGATTTAGAGGCAAAAAGTAAATGTCCATCACAGGAAATGCAATAGGATTGTGATACAAGTCATACTTTGAAAAAAAGGTGTGAACTATTGTGCAGTTCTAGTTCTACGCCCTATTGGCAGTTATTTATATCAAAGTTGGGTGTGTTTTGACAGTTACTTAAGAAACAACTATTATTTCCCCACATTTACATTTGTTTTATGGTTGTCTCCAATATTACAATAATCCTTAAAAAAGTAGTTTTAGAGAGTTAGAGGCTGATTAACGTTATAAATAAAATAGTTTTAAATATAAATGTTACTTACGATTAAATTTTCACGCAGACTTCCAAAAAAGACTTGATTCCAACTCCAAGGTCACAGTGATATGGTCAGACCTAAAGAAAAGAAGAAAAAAACTATTTAAGTTGCTTCATCTCTCAGTTTATCTTGATTTTAAACACTTTATGCATCTTTTACGATTAAATTTTCCTTCTTTGAACTCCGTCTGTCCAATAATAGCCTTCCCGTACAACTGCAGGCGAATCCGGGTGCAACTATTTTAAGCAGTTTTGACTCATCTGGAGTTAAAGTGCGCTAATTATACACCCCAAGGTGAGGGTTAACTTAAGAAAAATCGCACATCCTCTGTCTTTAGTCACGACTGACAGCAAAGAAAAGGCGTTTCCAAATACCTCCAGGAAACACGTAAAAACATGTCCACTCAGTCAATGCATAATAAATAAAGAAAATGGTTGGGTTAATGACGATTTATTCCCACCTGACCTAAGATACCAACCCCGTAGCATCATCCTCGACACAATACGCACATCTTTTTTTTTTTGCCTAACCCGCTTTAGCTTTTAGATACCAGTTTAAAACATAAACCCGCTTTATTGTAGCTTGGCAATATTAATAAGACTTGTATTTAACACGCTACACATTTATCGATGCACAATATATATCAATAACATCGTGTTGTTACCTACCTTGCCCGCTAGAGATAAACCAGCTCCCTGTTATTTAAATGCGACACGGAATCATTAGAGTGTGCGTTTTTATTCTTCTTTGTTGTGGAA
The DNA here is from genome assembly GCA_024416835.2 of Perccottus glenii. Classification (NCBI taxonomy): domain Eukaryota; kingdom Metazoa; phylum Chordata; class Actinopteri; order Gobiiformes; family Odontobutidae; genus Perccottus; species Perccottus glenii. The sequence goes on along the minus strand of CM044548.2, from coordinate 3,164,930 downwards.
GATTTCTGTGGCTATACCATGTCCAATTCATTTACGCAACGCACTGAGGTATGGCAGACTCCTGGCCCTGGCCGTAGCATTAACAGCAGAAACAGTTAGCAACAGCTTCTTATCTGCCGTCGACTTCCGAGAAGAGTCCGTGATTTGCATAGCGGCCTTCTGATTGGATGTGGGAGCGTGTGACGCCGGCACGTTGCCGCCCTCTGTATAATTTTCAAGGGAGAAGTGCAGCCGGGCAGTTCTTACAATATTGTATATACATTTTTTTTTTTTTTTACAAAATTACAAACCCTAACCATTTGATTATTCTTCTCACATTGAAGCACTACAGTATTTTAAACTTTAAAAATGTTTACAATTGTGTTTGATAATTTTGAACACCGGTGCATTCTGTCATACTACTGTTATTTTCTAAACAAAAGGGTTATACTTAAAAGTGGAATAGTAGTTTTGTGCCGCTACATGGTCTGAAATTGGAAAAATAAACATCAGGACCATTAAACCCTAGCTGTGAATAGGGCTGTGGTTAATACAAGAAGCTGCAGTTGAACAGAATTAAGGGACTTGCAAACAACACTAGTCAGTTTTCTTTTACTCAGTTTAACCCTTTTTAGCCCCAACTGTTTGTTCTAGGCTGGGGCAGCTACACAACTGTCTCAGGTCTGTATAACATGTATATGAGTATATTTTATTTATTTTTATCCATGTAGATGATTACATTTTAAAAAATAAAGTATGGGCAAAACAGTAAATTAGTTGTTGTCACACCCCTCCATCTTTGTATTTAAACACCTATACGTCTGAACATAAGCAAGATAGAGCTGTGATAGACTGGAGAAAATGACGAACTCAACAGACATTGAATAGTCAGGACTTCGCTCTTCCGTGTGGTTAATGACTCAGAAAGTCCTGAGCTACCACAGTGAATCAAACATTACTAAAAACAGCTGGCTACGCCCCATGGTTTTCTTACAAACCACCTACTGATTTGGGCAAGAAAACTTCTATTTTCTTGCACTGGTCGGTTGCATGTTTGTAACAAAAAGAATTTCCCCTTGGGGATGAAAAAAAGTAATTCTGATTCTGAATGTAAAACTCAAAGCTTTCATGTTGAGGACTATAACCTAATGTAAATACCAGCCCCCTTTTGAAACATTGACCCATTTAATCACAAATTTACTTTAAACTAAAATATATTAAACATTTTCATATTAAAAACTATTGGCAAAACAATATTGAGCATAAGTGAGTCTCGTCCTAAGTCCTAACAATACTATGGCCCTTGGGGGAAAAAAAAGAATTGCCCACCCCTGCTATAGACCAAAAAATCCACTTGGTGGCGAAAAAGCTTTGTGAAAACTTTGTCTTTGTTGTGAACATTTCCTTTTCAAACAACGTTTAACACTAATAAGCAATGAGCTAATAAAAGCTAATGCTAGCAAGTCAAAATAGACAGTTTCATTTTTGTAATTCTTGGGCTCATTATACGTCAATAGCTAATTTTATGTAGATCCTTGTGGACATAGAAAGCCACTTAAAATATAAAAACAACACTCGTTTTTACAGTTGATGATTTAAAGTATAATATATTATGTTATTTGGTAAAAGTACTAATTAAAACAAAAACAGTAACGGTCTTTAACGGTTGGTTGGTTGGTTGGTTGGTAAGCTAACGCTAGCTGGGGACTCCGCCCCTCGCTTGACGTCACTCACATCTAAGTAAGCTACACTTTAATCGAGAAACAGCAGTAGTAGGAGCTCCTCAGTCATCATCACATCGCTCCTGTTTACGTCGCAATAGTTCTTTAGGACATTTCCTGACATCATTTTATTGACTTTTTTAATTCGCAGAGGTTGTCGCTTCGTCTTCGAGTTCACTGAAGTTAAACAAAGTCTCAGCAGAAAATCAACTATGAAACGTTCTGGAAATGTAATCAGAGTTTATCTAACATCACTTACTCTGCTTTTTGTTCTTCTCCTGTGCTCAGTCAGAGGTAAGTACTTACTGCTAGTTTAGCCTTTGTTTGCGTTGTCAATCTGATTCATCGCTTCGTTTACACTGAAATTGTGGATGAGTAACTAGTTGGAGCTCCCAAGCCAGAAGTCTCATTCATTTTGCCCTTTACTGAAATACTTTTACACGTGTTCTGCCTCCTGTTTTTTATATATGTTATGTTCTTTTAAAGCGTAAAACCAGTATAAAACTTAACTTACTTCTTGTAGGATTAGGATTTTTCTTGTTAATGGGGTTGACAAATGCAACAGGTGGGAACAGCTTGATAAACAATGTCTGTCATGTTTCTAGTGTCTTTACAGAATAGTCTCTCTCTGTAACTATTGTAACACACTGGTTATAACCGTTGCTTGTATTTTTTAAGAACCAAGATGCCAGGTTGTTATTGTGAAAGAGGCACTCGAGTAATAACAGTATGGTAGGCTGTGGTTATAAGAAAAGCAGCTGGGTTGTAGAGTGTTGCATCTGCATCCAAATGAATTATGGAGCTGAAACATACAAAAGTATTCTGTTAGCGTAAGTTTTTAGTCCATCCACAGTTCACAGCGCATATGTATGAGTGCATCTGCCATGTTTGTGTACAGTGACGTTCCCTCAGGTGTGCCCATGTGCTGAACTACTTGTGAGCTCCTGTGTCGTCATGTTGTGTAAGGGCTCATTCCTGAAAGAGCAGCAACCCTTTGGATAATCCCGCAAGCTCTTTATCCTGCACACAGACCGTCCTGTCCTCTACTGAAACAACAACAGAGCTTTGTCAAGCCATGGAAATGTAACCTCGCTGATACTTTTGGTTATTAGGTGTGTTCTATATTAATATATTACATAGATTATTTGCTCACCTCTCTGTCATCAGGAAGAAGGAACAAGTTAGTGAGGGAAAAGCCTGTTTATCCAGTTCAAAGCTGTCAGACAAGAAAGGTCTGAATATTCTTTGGAAAACAAAAGTATTGTAGTCAGGACCACATCAACGGAAACCAGAAAGTATTGACCACACAGTCCAAGTCCAGTCCAAGACCAGGTCCAGACTCATGGAGGTCAGTGTTTGGTGAAGGAGGTGGAATTGGAGCAAGATATTCAATAATATGAATCTAATGATACAGGTGTTTATTAAATTCCAGTGTGACAGCCCCAGCCTATGCTTTCACTTATTGCATATTCCTTGCTTGAAGGTGGGGCTTTCTGAGTGGACGGGAGACACCTGGGCCCAATGGATGGATAAAAGCCCCTTGTTTCTGCCTGCGGGCTCATTTCAGACAGTCTCACAACTGATGCCTATATTATATACGTAAACCCTTTACTTTATTAAATTATCATTGAGTTATTTGTAACTCTTTGTTACAGCCAGGTTTTTCAACACCCAGAAACAGACGAATGTACCATTTGTGGACTTAGTCTTGATCTCCGAGACTTAGACGAGACAGAGTAAAAATGACTAAGTTCAATTTGTCTGGGCTTTGTTGGAGAATCTTTGGCCGTCTGTGCTATTTTCTGATCTGAGACATCCTTGGACAGATAACTTAACTCTAAGCCTTGTCTCGAGGCTAAATTTCTAGCGTTGTTATTGTGTGTTACATTGAAAGTGACACAGTACAAGCCTTTATAATCCTCTGTGGAATTCAGTTCAGATTTATTTCTATAGCCCAGTATCACAACAACAATTGCCTCAAAGGGCTTCAAAAAGACAAAAAACAGCAAATAGACAAACACGCTGAACTAGTCCTTAGAGCCTCCATCAGGGTCAGAGGAAAATCTGAAAAAAACGAGAGAAACCTCAAGCAGGGAGAACCACAGAATGGATAGACAGGCCTGTCCAGGACAGTCATTGACAAATACGTAGAAGAATGGCGGACTTGAATGTTCAATACTACCACACTGTGTTGAGTATTTAACTGTCTCTGAGCCTGAACTGATGGTCAATAAACTTCTCCTCCAAGGCATTGAGAGTGTCTCCTGTCTGCTTTTTACTTGGACTTTTCTCAGGCTTATGTATTTTTTTCAACTTAGACCTCTTGTTCTACTTTCCTTGAATCAGTGAACTGTTATAATCTGCTAATCTTCACACTCGAGTCAAGTACTGTATTATTTGCTGTTTTTTACTTTTTAAAAGTACAGCGCAAAAGCTTTGAATTGAATGTTTTTATGTTTTGTCAGCTTCATGGTGACTCACGCAGTAAATGCACTCAGGCCACACCCCCTGAGGTTGTCTCCCGGCCTTTAGTCATGATCTAAATGAGTCATCAGCCCAGTCACAGTCATAGCAGAGGCACCACAAGTCTACCAGCACATACCAGCACACATCTGCTGCTGGATGTCTGCTGGACATCTGCTTTTAGAGAGAGTCTTTATCACATCAGTTTTTTTTTTATCAAGCATCATTTTGCAAGCTCTTCTGTGGTGGAAGGGTTTGGGTGCAGGAGATTTACGGTGTAAAAACAAGCTACTAATGTGAACTAGGCTCTGACTTACTTACTTTAATGCATCATTTTATGAATTCCATCATTAACCCTTTTGGAAGAAGAAATACACTAATAAACTAGAAAAAAAAATTGTACAGTTAGTTTGACGTGTGCGTACTAACCAGTTTGTAGCTTGATATCCATGTCTTCTGAAGAAAGGAGGCATCTTTTCCACTTTTCCAACACCATACCTTTCTTTATAAAATCTTAATGGCCCTATTACAGACTGTTTCTACGGTAACAATACAATGCAATGCCATCTTACAGCAGAAACTTTATCTCTAAGTGCATTTGATGTGATGTGTATTTCCCTCAGGTGACTACTGTGAGGTGAATCTTTGCCTGAACGGAGGAACATGTGTGACCGCAGTCGGAGAGGAGTCCTTCATCTGCATCTGCGCAGACGGCTTCGGAGGAGACACCTGTAACCTCACCGAGACAGGTAGACTTCTGACCCACATTAGCTGATGTTCCTTGTCCAAACAAAACAAAAAAAACATGGTTACAATACAATAACCAAATGATTCAGAAGCTGGGAGTTTATGAGTTGGTATTTGTCTCTGTATCCGTGGATTGTATGTATTTGTATATTTATAAAGGATGGACAATCGAGTGTGTAGGTCAAGTGTTGTTTGTCACTGTCTCTAAGTGTCAGTCCAATGTCCATTGTCTAGTGAGTACCCCGTCACAGACACAAAGCTGCTGGGCTAGGCTCCAGTCAACTGCAACCCTCAATGGGACTAGAAGAAGATGAATGAATGAAACTACCTGAAATGTTTTCCTTCAGACTAAGAATACATGTTTTTGGGCTTGTTCTTATGGTCTAACCAAGTATTACTCATGCTGCTTTATTTTATGCAAGTTATAAAGTCTGTTTTGTGAAAATTCACACCAGAACTTAATTTCCTCTCCTTTAGGCCCCTGTAGTCCCAACCCTTGTAAGAACGATGGAACCTGTGAAGTGCTCGCTCCCACCAGACGAGGAGACGTTTTCAATGAGTATATCTGCCGCTGCCAGCCAGGCTTTGAGGGAGTGCACTGCCAGAGCAGTAAGTTCACCCTGAAACCCCTCACACAACACTCACAACACCTAAACTGTAGCAGGATGGACAAAATCATCCACCGGCCACTGTATATAGAAATAGGAGAGTGTAAGGCCTAATAAAAAGGAGCAAACATGCACCACTGTTAAGAACGTAAAAGTTTTTACATCCTTTCATAGCCGCAGCAGTGTAAGAGAAGTGTATTCAGCCCTGAGCTTTAATGAAAAGGGTCCTTTCAGTGGCTCAGCGCTCATTTTCTTTGGCTAATTAGCAAAAGGCCAGGCCATTCTAAATCTCTTAGCATGCAGCAGCCTTCCTCTGCACATCTCCAGCTTCTTTTTTTGTTGTTCTAAGCTTCACTAAATGAGTCGAAGAATTTAACATACTTGTGAATTTTTGGTGCAGTATTTAAGAACCAATGTCCTAATGGAAAAAAAACAAGACGTTGGACTAGAATAGTATTTAAAAAGTGCAGTTGGGTGTATTGACTCATTCCTCCCTAAGCCTACAGCCATAACCACCAATTGTAGTGTTTGTCTGCAGCTAATTTTAGGTCAGTCAGACGTCACGGACTTGACTTGAACTTCTAATTTATAGTTAGAAGTGAAAACAAAATATGCCTTACATTAGCTACTGTTAAGCTGCTAAAGTAGGTCAAACACATTAAAAAAATTTTTTATTGATTATTATTTCTCCAATACAGACACACTTTACCAAAAATATACATAGAAACATACAGACTAAAAAAATACAAGTTGCCTTGAACAGACTCAATACTACAGAAGCCGTTTTCTTGTATAACAGTTTTATTTCCTCCTCGAGATAACTTTTTATATAACAAGGGTAAAGTTATGGGGCTTTCCTGGGGCTTTCCCGTTTGGTTTGTAGGTGGTGAACAGAACTTTAAGTCATACTCTAGTCAAACATTCACCATAGTAAAAGGCGTCTACAGAAGGCTCAAACTACAAAGTGAAACCTCGAACATAACGAAAGCTGCGTAACTTTGTGAGTTCTAAACAAATGAGTTAAAGGTGAGAAAAATGTAAATGTAAATGTAAATGTGAAAATGCCTTCAGAAGCAGAGTGGCACATTCAAACCTTCCTAATTAATAGCTCGAAAACTAAATGTTGTTAAAACATAATAAAAAAAGAAACAACTCCTTCTTCCTCCAAACACCCTGTCCTCGGGGCTGGACCGTTTAAACTGGTCTGTGCTACAGACCGTCCCAAAAGGGCTAAAAGAGTTTGAGTGGTTCAAACTGGACATATAGCGGGCTCTGTCTGCCTTGATCTTGATCTGGTCAGACTTGTGTTGCAGCCAGGCAGTTGTTTTCAAGTGACATACAATCCTCTTAGCGTTAACGGGATCAAAAATTAAAACAGTTCCATGTGGCTTTACGTCAAGCTGTCGTCCAACTGCTGTCGACTGGTGATGTCTGGTCCCTCAGGTCAGTGTGACAGTGCGTCTCAGTTTGAGTCTGTGGGAAGATCTGGGGCCAACAGGACTAAAGTCACAAAAAGCCCTGAGTGAATTTATTTGACAATTATCTTTAGCCACTAGAGGTCCTTTGTGGAAATATTGACTGTAAAGCGTCAAGGGTGATGTTATTGTTGCCTGTCACACTCTACCTCAGTCTGTGGCAGTTTAAAGTGTAGTTTAAATGGGGCATAGACGCCCCCCTGTGGACATTTGGCAGCAGTGCATACTTTAGCAAACAGCAAATATAATAGAAATTATGTTAATTTGAAGAATCATATAGGAATCATATAGGAATCACTGAGCCATGATGAAATGTAATATGTAGTACTAAGTTTACCAAACACAGGAGCATGAAATTAAGGCCTGTCCCAAATGTTGTGATGGTCTGAGATAGTTACATATTGGCACTAGCTGTACAAACAAATAAGGCTGATCAACAATTTGGCAAGAGAACAGACATCAATCCTTAACCTAGTGACCCAGTGCAAAAAGCTGCATCTTCAAATTTTAAGATGCTCGCTTATCGTATATGTTCTTAATTTATTTTTCTATAGAAATGTGGAATCTACTACAGTGACTTATATCTGAGGCAGCTGTTGTGTTAATCTGACCTAACCTCCACGGCTCTGGTCGTCCTCTCTGATGCCCTTAAGGGATGAGGCCCTGTCTTCTCCTCCAATTGAAGTTCACTTGGGGCTTCAGGTTGGATTTAACAAAGAAATGTGTAAGAGTGTGTTCACACTTGTATCCGCTTAATTTGGTTTGCACCAAAACAGAAAACAATCTATTTAGTTGAGTTCTTCAGCTCAAAGCCCTGGTTCGCCAAGCGTTCACAGCTGCATTTGAAACTGCACCAAATAGGAAAAAATGCCTTTTTTAAGAAAGACACTAGATGGTGCTGTTAGCCCAAATACAAATACGGCATGTTTTAGCTTCCCAGAGCTTTACATTTGATCTCTTCTCATTTTGTTTAGTTGGACAATATTGTTATGGTTTGTTTTTTTCCAACCTTGGGGAAACTAAACGTTAGGTGATGTCTTCGTCACCAATTTATGAAGCTCCTGTTTAAGCTTGTCTATGGTCCACGTGAGGTTCACACTTGAATCAAACAATAGATTGTAAATAAACATGGATGTCAAGTGCCCATTGCTCCCACATTCAGAGTTGTCATGTAGTAAAAACGTAGCTCTAGAGACCAGAGCCATCTTTTGTACCAGGCTGTAAACATGATTTTTACACTTGTAAAGTCGCTTGGAAGTGCTCCCAGACTTTGTTCTAAAGGGGTCTCGCTGCATATGTTTGGTGTGCACCGAGGCTCATCTGGAGCATTTACACTTATCCAAGTGAACCGCACTAAAAGAGCAACTACCAGAGTCTGTTTGAACCGCACCGAACACAGCAAGTGTGAACGCATCCTAACATAATGCTCCAGGTTCTTTTTTCTTTACATGTATATAAAAATTTCATACTATTCATTTAGAAGATGAGAAGAAGTGCAGGGAATCTCGTTTCTATAGCACATTGAAAACAATCTTAGTTAACCAGAGTGCTGAAGAAACTAGATTAGATAAATGCATCTTAGGCTATCACATACTTCTGGATCCAGGCTGGGACTCTACAGCTATGATGCCACTGTGTGACTGTTACTGGCACTATACACTATTCCTCCTCTATTCATCACATTAGATTTAATTATACCTGCTTTTTATCAGTACACCAGGGTATGAGCAGGGTTCAGCACGTGCAATTTATAAATCACATATGGCTGTCACATTTTATTTATTCATTTATTAATATTTTATTTCAGAATCAAAGTTTCTGTTAAAATAAAAGGACACCGTTCTTTGGGATTTTTAAATTTAAACTATTGTATTTTATGAATTTTATGGGGGGCGCATTGGCTCAGTGGTAGAGCGGTCGTCCTTCAACCGAAAGGTAGGTGGTTTGATTCCCGCTCTCCCCACAGTTCATACTGTCGTTGTGTCCTTGGGCAAGACACTTAACCCACCTTGCCTTCAGTGGTGTTCCAGCTGTAACACTTTGAGTAAAAGCTAAAATGACAGAAATGTAACACCCTGGGCGTCTAATTAAATAAATAAACATAAATCTGCTCTAGGGCTGTGCACAGTTCGGACCCGATGTTGTTTTGCATTGAATACATTTAGAATGTAGCATGTTTGAAAAACAAAAACAAATGCCAAAATTGCAAATAAAACCGCTATTGCAATATCCTTTTAAAAAAGCACAATATGATTTTTTTTAGAATAGAATACAATATTGCACAGCCTTCTTCCAGACTTACAGTTTTTTGGCTTTTTATTTTTATTTTTTTAGATGTGAATGACTGTGCCAACCAGCCCTGTAAGAATGGAGGGAAATGCAGAGACCTGGACGGAGACTACACCTGCCAGTGCTCCTCGCCGTATGTTGGAAAGCAGTGCCAGCTCCGTACGTTCACATTTCACTCCCTCTTAGAATTTCATATCAGGAATAATTACTAAATATGATAACTGACCATTGTGCTGATGTTTAAATGTGTCTGTGTTGCAGGTTGTATATCTCTGCTGGGGATGGAGGGAGGAGCTATTGTGGAGTCTCAGATCTCTGCGTCGTCTGTGCACTACGGCATCATGGGTCTTCAGCGCTGGGGACCGGAGTTAGCTCGGCTGAATAACCAAGGCATCGTCAACGCCTGGACATCGGCTTCACACGACAGGAACCCCTGGATTGGGGTGAGGGACAGGTTTATTGAATAGATAACTGTAGATGAATGACCCTTAAGACTTTTGGATTTGATTTTGGATCAGGGGTGTTAGTTCCTAACTTTTCCACTGAGGGTTGCACTGTTTTAGTGTGAAACCCAGAACTAAACAGCAGATAGCAACAATGCAGTTACTCTTTTGCTGTTGAAATAATCCTCTGTGGGACCTTCAGCCAAAAGGTCTCAAAGAAAAAAGAAAAGTAGACACTGGATGTAGAGTTTTCCAAGAATAATACACCAGCTGCAGGAACAACTGAGAAGAGAGAAGATAAATTAACAGTAGCAGGTCTGAGGAAACAACAGTCTGTTTTTACCTGTAGCTGAGAGCTCAGTGAAGCAGCAGTGACAGTTAGATACGTTACTGCAGCCAAATAACATTAGCATCAAGGCCATATTGTGAGGGTGAGTTAGTAAAAACATACAGCTGAAAGCTTTTGCCAACATTAGCCTTTTTCAGTTGTGACTGATGAGACACTGACATTATAATTTAATTGCATTTCTTTGAACTAAAACAAAAGGAAAATATTGGAGTTGTCATTATTCATAGGTTATTACATCATTATTTTACCAGCCCACTCCAGATAAAATTTGGCTGTATTTGACACCCCTTCTTCACAGATTGATATGCAGAACAAGATGAGACTGACCGGCATCATTACCCAAGGAGCCAGCAGACTGGGCGCAGCTGAGTACATCAAAGCCTTTAAGTTAGCGAGCAGTTTGGACGGTCAAACATACACCACCTACAAAGTAGAGGGCCAGAGGAGAGACAAGGTGAGACAATATCCTGTGAACTGTTTATACCTTTTTTATTTTGTCTCATAATTCATTTTCTGTCGTTTAGGTTTTTGTGGGCAACGTAGATAACGACAGCACAAAGACCAACCTGTTTGACCCTCCCATTGTCGCCCAGTACATCCGTATCATCCCCGTGGTGTGTCGTAGAGCCTGCACACTGCGCATGGAGCTGGTGGGCTGTGAACTCAATGGTAAAAAAAGACAGCAAACTACAGCATATGTCCATAACATAAACACAGAAAACTGCACTTGACTCAGCTGTCACCAGTGTTAAGTGAGAAAATGACATGTTGACGTGCAGGCATTTCCCCTGTCTCTCTTTTTTACTGTGTGGTTTTCATTGCTGTGGTTATACTGTCAGAATTTTGACACTGAAAGAATTTGTTAAATGCAGTTTACCCACAGCCACATTCTCACATTTGTCTGTTTTTGCATCTGTTCAAAGTCTGATCTTTCTGTTTTCACATTTGGCTCATGTTAATTGTGTGGATGCTGAGGCAAAATAAATTAATCTAGTGTGCAGACACTTAAAAGCTTTATATAATTCCAACCTAATATTTAATAATTAAAACAAAGGCTATTTTTCCCCATAAAAATAAAAGTTTGTTAACCCTTTAGATTAGATTAGATTAGAAGAACTTTATTGATCCTGAGGGGAAATTGATTTCATGTAGATCATAGACACAGCAAAGTTTAGAAAATCCAACAGAGACTATTATTTTTAACAATAATCATAACTTCAACACTGATTTTACATATTTTTTTTCTTTTGATTCATGAATAGAGGTTTTACACATTTAAACAAATTCTGTTCAGTAAATCAGCATCATCTGGAGTATTTCCACAGGTGACAAAATGAGTGCTTAATGCCTCACACTTACTAGCTAAAGGTGTAAGCCCTTTCTGTCTTAATTTTCCTGTGTTCATGACAGTCTAGAGGTTTGATTCTAACAGTAGGAAACAAGATTCAGTATCAACTAACGTAAAGCTGGCTATTCAAATTCTATCAAACTTTCAGCTAATTCAACAAAATTCAACAACTAGCCTCAGCATCCACACGCAATGTCTTCAGCCACTGCAATGATTCTAGTTCTCCTTTGCTTTGGGTGTCTCATTGGGTATTTCTCTCTGTTTGCCCCCTTTTTCTCTTCCTGTTGCTTTGGATTTCCTTTCTGCCGCGTCCGTCTCTTTGCTCTTGATTCACAGTTTATTCAAACACGGCAGGTTGCTCAGAGCCGCAGGGGATGAAGTCTCGCCTCATCTCAGACAACCAGCTGACAGCGTCGAGCACCTTCCGCACCTGGGGCATCGACACTTCACGTGGCACCCTCAGTATGCCCGACTGGACAAGCAGGGGAAGACCAACGCCTGGTCCCCCGCAACCAACAACCGCTCCGAGTGGCTCCAGGTGAGGACGCATACATATATATACATATCGGGACTATGCATACACTCGTCCTCGTTATTAAAGAAAGACAGGGTTTAAACTAGAGGAAATAATTTAGCACGCTCAGTTATTTGTGATCTCCTACAAACTCACTGCTAAAACAAATGTTCTTTTTATTTATGAGTCAGAAGCGTTATCATCAAGACTGTAAAGCAGATATTGTCACAAAGCCTAAAGTGTGGCCCTCAGCTTTAAATATACCTGTTTCTGGGCCTGATTATCTACAGCTCTCTCCGTGACCCAGATGTGCGGCTCAAAAAAATGGATTTAAGAACTGACATTGAATTGTAAAACTGAAACTGAAAGTATTGGGGGAACTAGCAAAAGCAATACCAAAGCAAATGAATTCTCTTCAGTTTACTCCAATTTCTTTAAAAAACAATGCATTAACCGTTTTTAAATTTAGACCTGACTCAGTTTGACAAATTCAACAGAATCAACATGTATTTACATTCAGTTTCTAGTGAGACGAATATCAGCTCATAAACGTCCCCAATCCACCAACAAACTAACAAATTCATTTATTTTTTTACTTTTAAAGATAACTTCTTTATTTTGTATTTCCCAGGTGGATCTGGAGAAGACCAAGCGCATCACAGGCATCATTACTCAAGGAGCCAAGGACTTTGGGGTGGTGCAGTTTGTGTCGGTCTTCAAAGTGGCGTACAGTAACGACGGAGAGACCTGGAGTGTGCTGAAGGATGAGAACACCGGCGCCGATAAGGTCAGATATCTGCTCAGTCAGTGTTTTATTGTGTAAAATGTTGTATATAATTAAACGAAATGGAGCACATGAGTCAATACTATGTTTTAGTTGAGTATCTACTGGACACAAGTTACACAGTGGCACTTTAAAGTTTATAACATGAAATTTAAAAGCTGTATTGCACTATTCCTTGATAGTTCATACAGTAATTTCAGAAAACAGTGTGTCATAAAGTCTGACCCACTTGGTTGAGCGCTTACTTGAGAGACCTGGGTTCAATTCCAGCTCAGGTCATTTGCCCAGTGTCATTCTTCTCTTTCTCGCCCTGTTTCCTGTTGATTTACTGTGTCACCCGCTGACCTGGATTATGTTGAACCTATATATAATGTCAAATAACACAACATGGAGCACTCAAAGCTCTACAGTTTTAGGACCTGTGCTTCTGCATCAAAAACTGTTAAACTGAGATTTGTCTGATGAGATTAGCATAAAAAGCGCTAAAGCTAAGAATCTGCACTTTCTTGACCAGATTTGACCAAAAACCCTACACCTGACCTTTAACAGTCATGTTTTTTCTGCTTTAGCTCAGAATCATTATTTATCCAGTAGTCAACACATGGCATGTTCTGTTATTAAATGTAATCAGAACAATATGCATTCCTTCTGCTCATTTGAGTGTTCTTAATACCTGGATTATCCAATAAAAATGTAACTGAAGCTTTAAAGTTTTACTGAGCACACACAAAATGCTGACATAATGAGGCTGCCTGGGGCTTTGTCTGGGAACTTTAAGTCTGGGTGGGGCTTTTAGGGCATTAAACAAATCTGAGAATGAGAATCTGCTTCAACAGCTTCTATCAGTAGATTATATGACTACGTAAGTGCGTTCTATCGGCCATAACAGCAGGAAAAAGCAAGTAAGAGACAGTGTAGAGCTCAGACAAACAGTTCTTTTGTCTCAGTCATCATTAAATCCATTTCCCTAAGCCTTATCCTGCACCAGTCTAAACCACTCACACAAACCTACAGCTCACAGATATGCTGGTTTGCACTGGGACTCCAGGGGGCGCCATTGCAGTTTTAAGCATCTGTTTAATCAACAATTATGCAGACTGGTTTAGGCTAATTGATTTAAACAGGAATTATTTGTTAAAGCAGGTTTCTTAACCTAGCGTTTTACTTTTGGATTCACCCTATTCTCTTTGTTGTCAGTACAAAAGCAGGAGAACACACACCTGAGAACACATGTGACCGAACTGGGGCTGTATTTATAGGTTTTCATTAACTACCTACTGATAGGGTTAAGGTTCCTGTTTTGGGGAAAAGTAAAAGATACACTAAAATCTGTAAAGACGCCCCCTGGAGTCACGTCTCGATGTAACACTTGTTGGCTCTTTTTACTGACACAAATTGCTAAATAAATCTAACATTAATAGCTTATATTGTCTTTTTGTTCTGTTTTCTTCTGTAATCTGCTCGGAAATCAGCTCAATGCACAGATGAGCTCAATTTGTTTTAGGTCATCTCCTGGAGCTGTGTAGCTACAGAATTAATGTCTCTGTTCTTCTTGCATATGCTCATTCTTTTCTTCTTTTTTTACTTCTATGTAGCTATTCCAAGGCAACGTGGACAACAACAGCCACAAAAAGAACGTCTTCGAGCCTCCTTTTTACGCCCAGTACGTCCGCGTCCTGCCCTGGGAATGGCACGAGCGCATCACTCTGAGGATGGAGCTGCTGGGCTGTGACGACTAAAAGAGCCAGTCCTCAGTCTCCATCTCCAGCCGGCCACTCCGTCTGTCCATCCACAGAGCACTGTACTTTTGGAACTGATCCTCCTTTTTTGGGCCGAGCAGTTGGGACTGTAACACCTGTAGCACTTTCAAAGTAGTGATGTCATGTCTTTAATAACAACACTGATATTGCACTCTGCATTAATGATGAAGTATTACATATTCTTTTTATAAATATATATATATATATATATATATATATATATATATATATATATATAAAGCTGATACCATGTTAAAGTATAATTAGCTTTTTCTCCAATACCTTTATTTGATTTGTATAACAGCTCATAAACTGCCAATGTCATAGATGAGGTTTTTAATAAATAATGTGTTTACAGCAAATGTGAAGTAGATAAACGTGGATTTACATTGTGTTTTTTTTATTATTAATTGTTGGTTTGGAACTGAGATTTATAAAAATGTTCTAAAAAGTTGCTTTGTGATTTCTCGTAGACACAGAGTTTAGGGCGTGCTGCTTAATTAGGCCACAGACAAAGCAGTGACACATGAAACAGGAGATCCTTATCACAAAGAGCCATTGTGTGGAACAAAATAAAAGGAGTAGCCTGTGTTCTTCTCGCAGATAGGTGCAGATATTTTTTTTTGTTTAGCTTACTTTACTTTAGTTACTTTACTTTATTTCAGTTAAAGACAATAAAAGAATAGGAATAATAAAAACAAGTGAATAAAGAATAAAGTTAATACGGAAACAGTTTACACAAGCTTCAGTTTATTGCATCTAACCTTTACAAATGCTCTTGTTTGCAAACACTGAGAATGCAAACTTTAAAGAAACCAAGAAAACAGAAGGAAGAAATGTTAAAACTACTCAGTGTTTAACTTTTTTCATCTATACGATTACACACAGTCACTCCTTTGGACAGACTTCTCGGTTTAATTTTGGTTCTGATTTTCAGTTTCTTTATCTTGAATGTTCTTATGGACTGGTTTTGAGTTGGTTCTGGACACAGTCTGGAAGCATCTTTTTTATTTTGTATGATCCTCTAGATTTTTAAATGGCTTAAATATTTCTGATCCAAATGGGACTAACACCTTTGCCCTGTTGTTGATGCTGTAATTACACCTGCAGGCCCTCGTCCTCCTGCAGAGCTCACAGTCTTGGCATGTGCGGCCCCTGGCAACAGCTTTGATCTCTGTGACACGAAACAGACTGAAGGACACAGGAAGTCCTAAACTTCTATCATCACTGACCACTGTATGTAAACACATATTTCACGTATTTTTATAAAAACATAACGATAAAAGACCCTTCCAGGAAAACACAGCTGCTATCTGGGGCCCCTTCGACAAACATCTGCTTTCAAAGAGTTTGGAAGAAATAAAGGAGAACAGACAGCTGCCCTGTTGTTAACGCTGCTCCTGCTGTCACTCTCTGATGTCTGTGAGAACAGGACACAAACATGACAAGGCGTTAGAGCTCAGAGGCTTTGTGCAGAGATTAAAGTGCTACACTTTCCTTTCATTTCAACTAAATTGTCTTAATGAAGTCCTTTTTGAATGTGTGGTGGTGGCATTCCTGAAGTTAGAACTGTCAGAGTATTGCAGATGTTTATCACAAAATAGAAGAGAGAGGAAATTCAGGTCAGTTGTATTTCAGCAAGCACGTTAAAAAATTCAAAAAGTTGTACATGCCAATCATTTTGATAGCTTTTTTATTTTTTTGGGTTATTTTTTAGTTTAGACAACATCTTCAAGAAAGTGTACAAAACAAGGTATTTGGTTACTGTATTTACACCATGTATCCATATTTACACACACAACTTTTATTTATTTATTTATCTAAAATGATAATATAGGCTACAACAAGTTCTTGCATTAAGGGGGCTTGAGGCGAGGGGCTTTAAGGAAGGCAAGAGAAATACATAAAAGAGCATACAAATATATAGGAATGGGCTACAGGACACAAAGGGCACAGTAAATTATGAAAAAACAAGTTATAAATGAATAATAGACTAAATTTGGGTTTTTGGTTTGAAAATTTGATGCTGTAGATGTAAAATTGCAAATACCAGAAAGTATACATTATTGAGATGTAAAGTTAGCCTAGCTCTAGCCTGTGTCAGTTAAATGGGTGTCACAGCTCAACAGCCAATCAGAGCCCGCCGTTAGTCTCTTGCAGGTACACGAGCCCCGGACCGTTGGCTGTCTTTTCAGTCAAAGCAGGGAAAAAGTCACCGAAACTCCTCAACCGTAAAGTGGATAAAACTTTTATTATTATCATAGCAGCCTTCGTCTGGTGTTGTTTTTGCCTTTTTTTTTTAAATTATGGACACGCCTGGGATATTTTAAGCGTGAAATCTCGTAATTTTTTTTGCTCTGTTCAGTGGCGTCAACGGCAACGACGTGCGATTTTATTCGACTGCATTTCACAAACCTTTTTGTCAAAATACCTCGTTATTTAATAAACAATAAAAGTAAGTTATGAACAAATAAGTGCAGACTAAATGCGTTTTCTAGCATAAAGAAATTCTGTATGTATGTTAAATCGGTTTTTTCCTGTTTTTTATTATGCCTCAAACGTATTATTATTGTTTTATTTTATGTGGACTACTATTTATACTGTGTTTAAGGCTACATCGCCATCTACTGGTGTATTTTATAACGACACCTTGAGAATAACTATATATTGTGAATGGAATGCTTTTAAAACTTTTAGCAAACATTTGTATAAAGTGGCTATTCAACCCAGTTTGATTTTTCAGCGGCCACTGAGCTTTCTGTACGTGTCTGTGCAGGCCCCGAGACTGCTCCAGGACCATAAAGGATTAGGATTTGTCTTTTCTTTAGATAATGGCTTGTTCCCTCCAGGCTCTGCTGTGGTTGGGGGCTCAGCTGGTTGTCTCAGTCTCAGCCAGGCCTGCTGTAACCCAAAGCCCAAACCACTTTTTCTACCACAAACTCATCAACGGCATTAACAAAAAAGGTATAGAAATTATAAATTATTCACATTGACTTGTTCAGAGCCTCGTTATATGTGATGTCTTCTCATTTCAGTCGATCCCAGTGGCGTGCAGCTGCATGTGGACTCCACTCAGATGACAGTAGTTGCTCAAAAGGGAGGTGAAGCCACGCTGCCCTGTAGGTTTTGGTTTGAGCCTGACACGAGTCCTCTCAAAAGGGTCCGGGTCAAATGGTCAAAGGTGTCTGCTGCGAGAGGCGTGGACACTGATGTGCTGGTGGCCATCGGGACCCGCAGCAGGAGCTTTGGATATTTCAGGTTATTTAAACCAAAAACACTTTACACAAGTAGAACTGAGCAATATCAAAATAATAACACAATAATTTTATAACCTGAGACCAACATTTTGAATAAATTCTAAACATAAGGACTGTTTTGAATGTAATTTTATTTGCGGAACGATCTACACTTGTAATATTAATATTAACCCAACATATGGCTTTGTTTCAGAAGCAGATTTAGTGTAAAGTCAGATATGTTAACCCTAGAAAGAAGGAAATGTATTCAGTTTCTGTGGAAACTTACTCTGTGAACCTAACCTGGTCTGTGGCAGGTTAAACCTAGAGAAGTCTCCTCCCCTGCGGTGCACGAAGGAGCTCTCTGATTGGACCACAATATATACTTCAAATGCATTGACAAATCAATGTCAGTGTCTAATGGTTTTTGTCTGTTGTTCAGTGGCCGTGTGCATCTGAAGCAGGACTTTGACGGTGATGCTGCTCTGGTGATCTCTAATCTTCAGTTAAACGACACGGGCCATTACCGCTGTGAGGTGGTGGGGGGACTGGAGGACCAGAGCACCTCAGTTCACCTGGAGTTACAAGGTACACAGTGTGTTGTGGAAATTATAATGTTAACAGTCCCATATGTGTTTTGCCTTCTTAAGTTCTATGTATGTATACAGCTTTAAATGTTGCTTAGTGTTGCTTTAACTTCTAAATTCTGCTTAAACCATTTTTTTATTAAAATGCTGTTTTTAATTTGGGTTGGACACAGCTGATATTGACCTCTAAACTCCACAGGTGTAGTGTTCCCCTACCAGCACCCTCAAGGCCGCTACCACCTGAGCTTCCAGGGCGCGCAGCAGGCCTGTGCAGAGCAGGATGCCACACTGGCCTCCTTCACCCAGCTCTTTCAGTCCTGGAGGGAGGGCTTGAACTGGTGCAACGCAGGCTGGCTGGCTGACGGGACGGTCCAGTACCCCATCACACAGCCCAGACTCAACTGTGGAGGACCCGGTGTAGCCCCGGGGGTGAGGAGCTACGGGAAGAGACACCAGCATCTGCATCGATATGATGTCTTCTGCTTCTCATCCCTGCTCCCAGGTGAGTGTAGTGTTAGAGACTGTGAGGTATTGTTGCAGTGGAGAGTGTAAAGGCCACATGGATCTGCACTGTGGCACTTTTACATCCTCATACATGGTGACTCAGGACTCTGGTGCACGAAACAACACAGGCGCAACTACTGCTGTGTTAGTCCTAAAACCTGAAAGGTCCTGGAACGACTAGTCCACAAGCCACACACAGTTGTGCAAAGAGGTTAAAGGCACATAGGTGTTTTTAAAGCTACACAAGCCTGACTCCTTAATGCACGGCACAGAAATGTACACTTGACACTTGATGAGTTATTACAAGAGCACACTTAACTGGGACCAAGGTGGCCGTGAAAAAATGATAGCTGGTATTTTGATTGTTCTTGTGTAAAATAATAATAATTTAGAGGATATAACTGAGCGGCAACAGCAACAAATGTGTAATTCATTTCTTGTTTATAGCAGTGCTGTGTGATACTTTTTTTCCTCACAGGGGTAGTCTTCTATCTGCAGCCTTCACACAAGATGAACCTGACCGAGGCGCGACAGACCTGTCAAGAACACGGAGCCGTCGTGGCCAAAGTGGGACAACTCTACGCTGCGTGGAAGTTCAGGGGGCTGGACCACTGTGAGGTCGGCTGGCTGTCCGACGGGAGCGTTCGCTACGCCATCACCAGGCGCGCAAAAACTGTGGTCCTCTTGAACCGGGGGTGCGCAGCTTCGGATTCCCCCCTCCCCAGCACAAGTATGGAGTTTACTGTTACAAGGACCATCAATGAATAATCTTTCACATTGAAAAACCTTTGTCTGCCATTAATGCTGTGTATTATATTACTTTTATGTATCACACTTTTACAATAGGTCTTTTATGTCTCCTGTGTGTGTCTCAAAGTGAGGGCTGACATTTGTTTGATGCTAAAGATTCTCATTTCCAATGGATGAACTGAATTTCAATGAGTTTTAAAGGTCAATAAGTTTACATTTTACTTTGCAAGAAACATGAGATTGTCTGTATCGCTTAATAATGCAACAATAAATGCTTTGTATTTAAATGTTTTACTTTATTGTGATTAAATGAATGTCTTTGACTTCATCCAGTCAGCTCAGTCTTTCCATCGACCCACATCCGAACAGACATCCTCTAAAGAGAGACAGCTGAGTGAAAAAGTGAAGCTGTATTAAGGAAGTGTATCTCTGTGTGGACACTCACAGCACTTGTAGAGACGGTTGAGCCTGGCAATGTCGTTCTTGCTCATCGCTGTAGCTTTACCGATGTCCACGTTGGCATTAGGGATGGGGACCATGGTGGGCTTTTTGTTCTTAGAGAAAGCCAATCTGGCCCACGATACAGAAACAGTTAGACTATAGCTTAGCACCTGAACGATGACTCGAGGTCAGAGGAGTCGCGGGGTCTCACCTGTGGTACTGCATGACCGAGTTGTAGTCGTAAGAAGTGCCCTGGTTCAGAGTGGACTTCTTGTCGAAATTGTGCTTCATTCCTGAATAAAAAGTAATTAAAGAATTTATTTGAAAATGTTAAAAGCCTTTAGATTTTTGTTTGTGGTGATACTTGTCCACTAAGCTTTAGGTTTTATTATTGCTCTGACATCCCTGGTCAAGAAGGAAGGGCAGTGATGCTTCCAAAAGCTACAACTGTAACAGTGATGGGGTATGTTGTAATGTGTGTCCAGTGCATTACCAGTCTGCACGTTCTCCAGCAGGACTTTGATGTGGTTGTCTCTGTCGGAGCGGGTCTGCTCGTGGTGGAATCCCAGAGCGTGGAGCAGCTCGTGTTGGATGGTGCCGTGGTAAAGACACCCGCTGCGAGCCAAAGACAGGACCTGCTTTCCACTTTTGCGCCCGACAGACGAGAAGCAGCTGGGAACCGAGAAGAAACAAGTCAGAGGCTTGTATCAGGTGATGACAAAGAAAGAGTAATGATAATTATTTACCCGTTTTTAGACTCGATGCTGATCCAGTCGCGGTCACTGCTTTTCTTGGCCCTGAAGCGGATGCAGGAGAAGGAGGAGAAAGAATCCAGTCCACGAGTAACGAGGGCCTTCTCACGAGACGCTGAACAATAACACATCACAGTTTATGTCGGGCCATATCTGGATCAGAGACTGCATCAGACAGACTAAGTTCAATGCAGTGTTTATTTTTTTTTTCAGAGCAAATTAATTTTGGCCACACTATGAAGAGGTATCCTTTTGTCTTGGCCCTGACCCTGAGGTATCTATTACTTTTCTTTCCCTTCTTTCGGTGTGTAGCATACGTTAGGACTTTTCTTGGACAGATCATCAACTGCCTTAATAATACGCCTCAATTTGTCAAATCTAAAAAAACTATTATCACTGTCCTGAAGGCGTGCCCCAGGGCTCTGTACTTGGCCCACTCTTAATTACATAACCTTTTTTCACACAGACGGTATGGTTGTTTGATTGCAGAAGGCTTTTAATGTTGTCCAGAATACTCTGCTTCAATTATAACTTAAATAAAACTAAGCTTATGCTGTTCTCCAGAGCAAAGAATAGGCCACATAATTATGATGGAATCCCGGCACAAGGTGAGAGTTTATGTGGCCCTCTGCTTCAGAGATAAAATGTATTGTTTATGTCGCCAACAGCAGCAGCTTTATACAAACAGGTTCAAATCCAACAAAAACCTGTTCAAATCTAACTAAAACCTGTTCAAATCTAGCTAAAACTTGTTTATATCCAGGTTAAATCTGTTTAAATTAATTTATAACCTGTACCTATTTAATAACCCTTAATTAAAAAAGAGATTGAAAAAAAGCTTTTGCCGCAGATTGTAATTGTTTTTATTCCAGTAATATTTTGTATTCAATGGATGGTTAAATATAGATAAAAATGATTACAGGTCTATAGTTTTTCTACATATGTCTCATCAACAGATGGTACATTACACAATTCAATACGATACATGGCTCAAGACTTTTCTTTTTGACAAGGCTTATGGTCAGGACATATACAGTGGATGATATAAGCTGCCCTACGCCTAGACGCTGGGGGAAACATGACACACTGAGCTTCTATCGTCTGCCTCTGTCCCAGACCACATTTACAGTCACGGCTTTGGTGTTCATTTGGCCTTGTGTGAGTATGTCTTGTACTCACAGTAGCTGCTGGCGATAGTGTAGGGGATGTAGACCTTTCCGTCGGAGCTTTTGCTCCACTTGCATTTGCCGTTGGTGCAGGGGTCTGCGTTTTTCTCATCCTCACTGCCCTCAACGATGTCCCCATCAGTCACTGTGGGATCGTCTACAGAAGAGACACACGGTACAGAGCTCTGCAACTACTGCAGATCAATTACAAAAGAAATAACACTTACTCAGATCAATGTTGGCTCTGTCCAGGAGTTCAGACACAGAGAGGTCTGAGAGCTCCTCTGTTAAACGACAAATACAAAGAATTTAGCTTTTTAGAGTTTCAGATTTATACAATTTTTAAATAGAGTTAAAGAATAATAAATCATCTACCTGCCTGTGGCTTCAGTGTGGCATTAGAGAAAAAAAAGACATGTTAGTAGAAATTCAACAAGTAGACCAAAACAATGACATTAATTATGAATGAATGATAAAAGGTATTTCAAAGTGTAAAAAGGAGGAAATAGGAAAAAGACTTTGGGTTTTGCTTTACAGCTATGTGAGACG
>CM044548.2:3077465-3134965 GCA_024416835.2 Perccottus glenii | reverse complement strand
ACAACCGCCCGCTTTTGCCTTTAATCGTAGTTCAAATCTAAACCTTTCTTGTTAATTCCAGGAGGAGAGCTTACAGAACTGGTTGGAGATGCGGTAGGGCACGTAGACGATTCCCGTCATTAGCTTTAGGCCAGAGGCAGTCGCGGGCCGTGCAGGGGTCGGCGTTCTGTAGACCGTAGGGCACCGCAATGTCTCCCTCCGTCACCACAGGGTCATCCACGTTCTTCCCTGTGACACCAAGAAACAAAGATAAAGCTCAAAAACACCATTTATTCTTTTTTCAGTTTATACGTTTTAGTTAAAGTTATAGTTTGCCTATGACCACATTTTGTAACACTGTTCTCAAGAGTCTGATCAGATATGTCATGGCCCTCACTGTTCAGGACGGATCTAAAACACCAAAACGTATTAATAATGCCATGAAAGTCATTGGCAGAAAAAGGTTCTCCATCTTTAAAGTCGATCTATGAAAGAAAAGTGGTCAAACAGACAAAGAAAATGAAAGAAAGAAAGAAAATCCTCACTCATTTTGTTCTGATTTAGAAATTTGACCTTGAGGAAGGCGCTAAGGCAGGAGACAAAATTAAAAGCTGGGACTAAGTCGTGGGCCAAACTCAATATTTATTTAAAGATTTTAACAACATCTGCATGTTTTCTCTTCTTTCAAGATATGTAAACCTTTTCTTATTAAAATACATTTTTAACAATAGTTTTGTTTAAACACTGAATCCAGAGCAAGCATAATATAAAATAACTTACTTTTTAATAACTTAAAAAAAAATGTCTATAGCCTATCTGTAGCTTTTGAACTCCTTTTAAATGTTTTTAATTGTCATATGTTAAATTATTTTATTACATACATGTTGGCTCCACACACAAGACAATTTTTTTTTTACATTTTTGGCGCTCAATAATACGTTTATGCATTTTTATGTATTTATATAAGTTGTTAAAGTTAGTTGCACAATTATTTCTGCAGAAAACAAAACTGTTGGGGTTGTGTAATGCTAAAGAACTGAACGGTGGCACCTTTCTTTAGATAAAAACATTGTACATTTGAACAGGTAGTGTTTTGTTTTTTTTACTTTTACTTTATCTAATACATACCAAGATTCTTATTGGCCTTTTCCAGCAGAGTAGAGATACTGAAGTCATCGTCCTCTACAGTGTTGTCTGAGGAGGAAAAAGGGATAACATTACTCGTTTGTATTTGGTCTTATATGGTTTAATTTTACGATGATTCATACCAGAGGATTCATCAATGTTGTCAAACGGGTTCTGTAAAAAAACAACAATTTCAGTTGAATAATGAGGTAATGAAGAAAGGCTATAATAACATTTCAGACCAGTAAGATATATTTAATTCTCGGGGGACCCTCGAGCCAAAAACTGAACTCAAAGGGTTAAAATCCTGAAAATGATTGATTGTTTGTTTTTTGTCTCAAGGGTCTTCAGAGGGAGCAGACAGTGTCAGTAGTGTTTAATAGTTTTCTGTGTTGCTTACCTTCTTTATGATAAAAGTGTGAGCCGAGCAGAGGAGGAGGCTGAGGACTGCGGCCTGATGCATGATGGGAGCTCAATGGAACGATATCAACGACAGCAGAAGTAACACACCCCGAGAAACCCAGCTACAGAGCTTTATAAAGGTGTTGTGCACTTCTACATCATTTCCTTATATGTCAAACTTGGTTTCACTGGAATTTACTCAGAAAAACCTGAAAAGAGAAGTGGCCATTATTACTTCAAACCCACTGTGTTTTGTGTAAGATGTAGGCTTTGTTTTTTTCCTGGAAACTTTTTTTTTTGGCCTTTAAAAAGTGTTATAAGAACAGAAAATCTCTTGTAATGACAAGATTATAAATCAACAAATGTGTGCTACACTTTGACGAGCTGCTACTACAGATGCTGTTCTTGATCAATTTCCTGCCACTTTTCTAAACCAGTGCATCCCTGAGGTCACATGACTTCTTTCTCTGGATTATTTCTGTCTTTAGTGTCTGCAGGGGCTTTATGGGCGATATTTGAGCTGCTCTGTTGTTAGCAGCAGTATAAGCCACAATACAGTGTGCAGCCAATGAATTTTCCATCACACTTGGTGGAAAATCTGTTTTTTGAGTTAACTATATCTAATGCAATCAGTTCATGCTTTTTTATGTATTTACCATAGGCGACACATTTTCCATTTGTTCAGGTGATGTTATTGGATTTTTGGTCCCAATTGTGAGGTTTGAAAATATGGTCTCGTATTGTAAAGCCCGGTAAAGCAACACAATGAATAAATGCATTACAACATAATTATAGACCCTTCCACAAGTGACATTGAAAACTGTGCATGTATTCTTATGTTGGTATTAGATTTTAAATTAATTTAAACAAGGGAGCAAACTAAAGATGTCTTCACTTTTGAAGTTTGTGTCACTTAGTTTGCACAAAAACAGAAAACAATCCATTTAGTTTGGTTCATTAGCAAATAGCCCTGGGCAAGCAGACGTTCACAGCTGCATTTTAAACTGCACCAAACAACCAAAACAACAACATGACCCACTGGTTTTAAACATAAAAACAAAGCAAGAAATAAAATTAATGTGTATATCTACATCTGTCATTGTGATCAGTTCAGACTCTGAGGTGTGTTTCACATTTGTCCATGACTTCTGTAACTCTGACTTCTTGTGGGCACAGACTTGCAAGAGAGTCTTACCAAATCAGTGAAAAACAGGAACATTTGCAGACAACACAGAAATAAATGTAACACTGATGAAGGTGAAGGAGGAAGTATTTAAATACAGATGATGAAGAGTTTAAATACATCAAAAGCAAAAAGTGCAATAAGAAAATTAATATTTATGTCAAAGTAGGACCCAGGGGTCGTCATATTTTGTGACTGAAAATACACACATACTTCTACTTTAGGGCTATATCTTGCAGCGGCGCAGGCCTGGTGGTGATCAAGACGGTGAAATCTTTGCTATCTTGTGCCCGACGCAGTTACCTCCTGCTCGTCTGTGGCTCTGCCAGCGCTGAGACAGGTGGTGGTTAAAAAAGCAAGGCGTGGCACAGACAAGTTAAACAGCTGATCTTAGTCAAAGCACAAGTCATGTAATTTTTATGTCATTAGGCTTACTACATGGGCTCTTCTCTGAAACCGAACATTTTTGAAAACCCCTGACAGGGTGAGGATTTTCAGAAACACCGGTTGGCCTTATATGTAAGCCACAGGGACAGGGACCCAGTGAAGATCATGCAGAATTGGGGAAATATGTGCAGAACACTTGGTGTGTGTGAGTAGTCTGGCAGCAGAGTTTTGAATGTATTGTAATTTGGAAAGCTCTTTGCTGAACTCTAAAAATGTAAGAATCTCTTCTAATGACCACTGCTTCTCAGTAATATCCATAAATAAGTCTGACTCACTGCTTCTATGCATCCTAATAAACCACAAACACGCCCCTCAGATTATAACTGGTACACAACAACTGAACAATGCAACTGAATTAACAGTAGGAACACTGTAGTTTTTGCATGTTGTCATGGTGACTGTTTATGTTCTCCCTTCTGCAAACCTCAACCTGGCATGACACTATTCACTCTGAAATAGCCCAGATACAGACTCAGCACCCGAGTGCATTCATTACTATCTCCAGTGACTTGAGCACATTCACCTCTTTTTTGATTTCTCAAGTGCTTTTGGCGTACCAACATACCAACATCAAAGAGATCAGTGTTGAGGTGGTGGAGGAGTACAAGTACTGAGGGGTGTACTCGGACCACAAACTGAACTGGTGCAAGAACGTGTACAGTGTGTACAGAAAGGGCCAGAGCCTTCTCTATTTTCTGAGACAACTGAGGTCCTTCAACATCTGCAGGACTCCGGCAAGGCTGCTCTTTCTCACCGGTCCTGTTCATTATCTTTATGGACAGGATTTCTAGGCGCAGTCAGGGGCCGGAGGGAGTCTGGTTTGGGGACCACAGGATCTTTTTGCAGATAATGTTGTCCTGTTGGCTCCATCAAGCCAGGACCTTCAGTGTGCACTGGGACAGTTGGCAGCCGAGTGTGAAGCGGCTGGGATGAGGATCAGCACCTCCAAGTCTGAGACCATGGTTTTCAGTCGGAAAAGGGTGGCTTGTCCTCTTCAGGTTGGTGGAGAGATCCTGCCTCAAGTGGAGGAGTTCAAGTATCTTGGGGTCTTGTTAACGAGTGAGGGAAGGAGGGAACGTGAGACTGACAGACGGATCGGTGCAGCTTCTGCAGTGATGCGGTCGATGTACCGGTCTGTCGTGATGAAGAAGGAGCTGAGCTGTAAGGCAAAGCTCTCGATTTACCGGTCAATCTACGTTCCTACTCTCACCTATGGACATGAGCTTTGGGTCATGACCGAAAGAACACAATCCCGGATACAAGCGGCCGAAATGAGCTTTCTCCGCAGGGTGGCGGGGTGCACCCTTAGAGATAGGGTGAGGAGCTCGGTCACTCGGCCGGAGCTCAAAGTAGAGCCGCTGTTCCTCCACATCAAAAGGAGCCAGCTGAGGTGGCTCGGGCATCTGTTTCAGATGCCCCCTGGACACCTCCGAGAGGCTTTCTGAAGCATAAATGACATGCCTGGGAATAAAGGCATGGTTCTGCCTCCTTCCTGGTGTCTTTAGGGAACGTGGGTCAAACCAGACGTTTTCAACAACATGCTACATGGTTTATTTGAAGTTTTTGGTTTTGAAAACAACCAGGCTTTGACTCACTTTATCTTTTAATAGCCCTTTAAAGCTACATTTTTCATTGGATACAACCTATGGGTCATTATTTTGTGATTTTCTCAAGTTCAAAAACCACACCAGAAAAGTTCAAATCCCACCTCCACATACGACTTGAAAGCTACGGCCCAGTAATACTGCAGTCATGGCGTCCAGCTCATCCCAGAAACTGTGGACCTTAGGCCGGGTATATCCTGGACAGTTAGTCAAAGGGCAGTCATTTAGAAATAGACACTGACAGACAACCGTTCACTCTCACATTTATTCACTTTACATTTGCCAATTGACCTGTACATGCATGTGTTTGAATGGTACCTGGAGAAAACCCACATGGGGAGGACAGTTTAGAATTCACAACCTTCTTGCTCTGAGACAGGAGCACTAACCACTCTGCCACGTAAGCACCACCTACAGTCTAGATAAATATAGATAGATATATGCTTAAGACAAACTGATATCACAGTTCACAGTATGTGTAGTGAATACAGTTTAAGGCTAGAAATCAAAATAGCTCTGAGCATGCTTTTAGGTGAAAAGGAGTGGGATCTTCAGAATGATTTTGTTGAAATGAACACAGGTCTTGATAACAGCATAACCAGTGGCGGACTTACCATTAGGCAAAGTAAGGCAATTGCCTAGGGCCCCGAACATGCAAGGGCCCCAACAAGCAGCCCCTTCCCAACTACTATTGCACTTCTTGTTATGATTTTATATTTATAGAAACAATTTAATTTACAATTAAAAAACACCTAAAACATTTACAGAGTCGTTGATCTATACTGCACCCCCCCCCCCCTCTCAATACTACAATGGACTATTCCATTCCACGACAGGCTTCTCATTCTGTGTTTGAGTGAGATAGCGGGAATCAAGATGAAGCGGAGTTATCCGAGCAGAGCCGATAAAAGAAAAAAGTGCAAGGAAGCAAAAAAATACATTGCCACGTTGCCAAAACTGACACATTTCTTCACGGCGACAACGTCATGTACTTCAGCTGCTAACGAGATTGACAAAGAAGAGGACGAGGAGCGGATGAGAAGGACATACAGCCCGTGACAGAACCGGCAATTTGCAGTAATGAGGTGTAGTATTGTGCTAAATAATCACAGTCACAGAGCACACGCATTTAAAACCTGGTTTAAGAGAGATTGTTTACCCTTAATGTACAAAAGACGGGACGATTTTTTCAATTATAAAGTTTTTCTGAACTGGTATATGTTATGAACACTAGCTAGCTAATCTGATTAGCTAGCTAGGGTTTATAACATACCCGGATGTTAACGGACCACGATTTATTGAGGATTATTAAGGTGTAAATAAGCCGCCAAACATCACAACCTAATAAAAAAGCAAAACTGTTTATTCTGTCATACTAAACTGACAATCAGCTCGGTTAAAATTATTATTATTCATGTTCAAAATAGTAATTTTTTTAAAAATTCAGTGGGTGCGGCTTATATTCAGGTGAGCTCAATAAAACATAGTAGTTAATATTGTCAATATATGAGCAACCAGTTATATTTTAAAAATGTTTGGCTGTTGTTTAGCATACAGGGAACAAACAATATTGTTACACTTGTTAACTAACAGTTTTTGAGTAATTCATTGTAATCCATGATGTTCATATGTGATCTGAGCAGTCCATTTCCTGTGAAAAAATATACGACAGAGTGTAGCCAAGTTTCTGATTTCATAATTTAAATGGGGTCAAATGTAAGCAATATGGCTGTAAGCCACTGACAGCTTCATCACTAACCAGTTAATCTATTGACTTAATATTGTGAATCACACCCAAACAAAGGTCATTGTCTTTGGAGTGCGCCATCTGTTGGGTAAACACAGACATTGCAAGGAAAGATAAAATGAATGAGGATTAATTATAATAAAATTTAATTATTTAATAATGGTTTAATAAAAGGGAGAGGCAGGGAGGGGCCCCTTCTCAAAGGTTGCCTAGGGCCCCAAATTTGCTAAGTCCGCCACTGAGCATAACTAAAGCCTTTCAGAAAGGACTTCAAACTTTAGCAGATGAAATAAACAGAATATTTTAAAATAGAGGACTTAATATTGACCTGGTTTTAGAAAATATTAAGGAAATTGACTGAGATTTTAGAATCTGTATTTGATATACATGTACTTGTTGTTGCACTTCCATGTCTGATGACTTTTGTTTGTGTTGTTTTCCATGTGTTCGGAGCTTGTTGGTGAGACTGATGGATGTGGCCGTTGCTGGGTCAACATTCCTGGACATGCACCTGCCAAACTACTAAGGCTCTGACCTCAGTATGCTTTCTCTAATTAATCTTAACCCTCCTTGCCTCCAGTGTCTGTGGCACTGGTGTGTATTTGGTGATGGTTGGAGAGTCCGTAGACGCAGAATCGCTGCCACGTCTCAGTCAGTCTGCCCCAGGGCAGCTGTGGTTACAGATGTAGCTTACCACCACCAGTGTGTGACTGTGGAGTGAATGAATAATTGATATGTAAAGCGTCTTTGGCCCCCGGAAAATGCTATATAAAATTGATGTAATAATAATAATAATAATAATAATAATCTAAACTAATAATTCTTATAACAGACAGTTAGATAAATGTTTCAATCCAAGTTTATTTATTTTATGGGGTAAAGCAGCTGTCAGGTCTAAATGTAACTAAATGTAACATATGTTATTTTTCCCAAAGAGTATCTATATTGTCTATATGTGGACCAAAAACAAACAGAAGTAAAAACATCAGGAGGTACTTTCTGTATTGGTCAGAGCTGGGTCACTTATCACTCTGTACTGCACACGTCCCTCTGAGAGTGCTCCTGCTCATGTGTCGTGTGTTTATTCTGTCAAATAACCCAAACTCAATACAGTCTACCTTTTAATACTGATTACATTTGCATATTTTCAAGAAAACACCAATGACACATAAAATATCAGAGGACCACTTTTCATTTGCTGCAAAGAAGCTTTATTTAAACGTTACTGTATTTCTCTAAACTTAAGCGTTACATTGTGATTTATGAGCCGCAGGAACCTGCTTCATTCAGTCTCTTCATTCTTCTCTGGTTCTATTCTTTGGTTCCTTGTCAGAAAAGAAAAAAAACCTCACAATCATTAATATGTTTTTGTTAACACATAGGTCATGTCTGTCTGTCTGTCTGTCTGTCTGTCTGTCTGTCAGTCTGTGTTTGTGTGTGTGTTTGTGTGTGTGTGTTTGTGTGTGTTTGTTTGTGTGTGTTTGTTTGTTTGTGTGTGTTTGTGTGTGTGTGTGTGTGTGTGTGTGTGTGTGTGTGTGTGTGTTTGTGTGTGTGTTTGTGTGTCTGTGTGTGTGTATTTGTGTGTCTGTGTCACAAAGCTTTTGAAAAAAAGATACACACTGCAGCGATAAAGGCGGTTGATGCGGAGGATGTCATTGTAGCTCATCTGCTTGGCTAGACCGATGCGGACGTTTGGGTCGGGGATGGGGACAATTGTTGGCTTTCCATTCTTGGAGAACGCATCCCTGAGACAGAAATACAGGTTAGTGATGAATTAACCTAATTTGTGTTGGTTCAGTTTGAGGCTATACCTTCCATAATGCATGATAGAGTTGTAGTCATAGGGAGTACAGAGGTTGTTTGTTTGGATCTTATTGAAGTTGTACTCCTCGCCTTTGAGAGAAAACAGACCAGTATTAGTTTACTCAAGTATAAACTGAACAATCCAAAGGCATTTTCTAACTTGAGAACTCGCAAATTGTTACACTTTGGTTCAGTAACGTTTGGGTTGTTGTTTTTAAAAAGACTTTCCCTGACGCTGTGTACACTGTCGTCATGACAACGTGAGGCAAGTCTCCTGTAGACGACTTTTACTGCAGAGGCTTATTTTACAGTTGAACTGGAGAATTACAACAATCAGACTGGAGCAGGGTCATAATATTAATAATATAGAATCAATACAAACAGATGAAACTTTAAATGCACTGTTTAAAACATGATTTAAATCACTTTAACACTCTTTAGGAAACGGTTGGCTTCACCGGAGGCATCTGGCATCAGAGTAGCAAGAAATATAGAGCGAAACAAAAAATGTAATCTATGTGTTGAAGGTTTTATTAAACCTGACTGATATCTGTTTTCCTCGTTTTCCTCTGTTCTCTCTTCTTCATGAGTTTAATCGACTTTGACTTCCTGCATTTGGTCTAAAGTCTAAGTACCGAGGACCAAAGAGCAGCTGTTTGGTCTGAACCACGTTCTAGGGCTTTTACCTGAAAATTTAGTTCAAACCAAACAAGAAAGTCCAAAGACTAAACAGCGCAGGAGTAAAAGTCCTCCTAATTACTCCTAGTGGATGAATGTGAGAGTAAACGGTTGTTTGTCACAGTCTGTCTAAGTGTTGACTAACTGGCCTTTGTCCAGAGTGTGCCTCGACTCAGACCCAAAGCTGCTGAGATAGGCTCCAGTCACATGACCTCTAACTGGACTAAGTGGAACAAGTCGATGAATAAAATTATGGGTTTGAATCACCAGCTTCGACATTCTCCAGATGGATGCGAACATGCAGGTCCCGGTCTGAGCGACTTTGCTCATGGTTAAAGCCCAGAGCGTGGAGCATCTCATGCTGAATAGTTTTATGGTAGACGCAACCTTTTTGAGACAAAGAGACCTTCTGAACATTGCCTTGGCGTCCCACGTAAGACCAACAGCTGAAACAGAGGCAGACAACACTGTTGAGTTTATACTCTATTCAGACTCTGCTTTGCTGCACATTGGGACATTATTGTTACTAAACGATTAAACTGGAGATGAATGTAGGCTGCTGTCCTACCCTGATTGGGACTGGATGTCCACAAAGTCCCTCTGTCCGTTCCAAGGGAAGAAGCGGATGCAGGTGGACTGTGCAAACGAGTTCAGGGCTTTGGTGATGGTGTCCCTTTCTGTTTGGGCTAAACAAAGAGAGTCAGGCTGAAAAACATCACATGATAGACTTAACACTGTCATTAGTCACTGTCACGTATCTCTTCAGTAAAGGTCTATACAACAGCTGTAACCACAAATGTAGACATTAAGGAAGTGTAAAGTGGTGTAGGTTCAATTGTTATCAGTGAGATGTGCCTTTTATTTCAACATCAGCCCCTTTAAGGTCGAAACTTACGTCCAATGACCCCCTTTCTTTTGTTTGTTTGTTTTTTCTTTGTGTTGGCTCTAATCGTAGTTCAAATCTAAACATTTCTCGTTAATTCCAGGAGGAGAGCTTACAGAACTGGCTGGAGATGCGGTAGGGAACGTAGACGTTCCCGTCAATATCTTTAGGCCAGAGGCAGTCTTTGTCTGTGCAGGGGTTGGCGTTCTGTAGACCGTAGGGCACCGCAATGTCTCCCTCTGTCACCACAGGGTCGTCCGGGTTCTTCCCTGTGACACCAAGAAACAAAAATAAAGCTCAAAAACACCATTTACTCCTTTTTAGTTCATACATTTTAGTGTAAGTTATAGTTTGCTTAAGACCACATTTTGTAACACTGTTCTCGAGAGTCTGATCAGATATGTCATGGCCCTCATTGTTCAGGACGGATCTAAAACACCAGAACTTATTAATAATGCCATGAAAGTCATTGGCAGAAAAAAGTTCTCCATCTTTAAAGTCGATCTATGAAAGAACAGTGTTCACACAGACAAAGAAAATGACTTAAGACTCCTCACTCATTTTGCTCTGAATTAGAAATCTGACCTTGAGGAAGGCGCTAAGGGTTCTATGTCTAAACAAAAGCAATCGGTACAAGCTGTCCTTCCTACTGCTTCTGTTTAAACACACAAATTAAATAATCTCTGGTTTTATTTCAAATATATAAAAAGTATATATTTTTTTCAAATAAATTTGTATTTATATTATCCCATTTGTGTTTATATATATATATATATATATATATATATATAAACACACACACACACACAAACGGGGTTATAGAAGACAAATGTCACTTTATCTTCTACTTCTTTTCTGCACGTTTTTATCTTAAATTTTTGGTGCTCAATAATATGTTTATGTCTTTTTATGTATTTAATATAACTTGTTAAAGTTAGTTGCACATTTATTTCTGCAGAAAACAAAACTGTTGGGGTTGTGTAATTTATCTAATACATACCGAGATTCTTATTGGCCTTTTCCAGCAGAGTAGAGATACTGAAGTCATCGTCCTCTACAGTGTTGTCTGAGAAGGAAAAAGGGATAACATTACTCGTTTGTATTTGGTCTTATATGGTTTAATTTTACGATGATTCATACCAGAGGATTCATCAATGTTGTCAAAAGGGTTCTGTAAAAAAACAACAATTTCAGTTGAATAATGAGGTAATGAAGAAAGGCTAAAAAGCATTTCAGACCAGTAAGATATATTTTATTCTCGGAGAACCCTCGAGCCAAAAACTGAACTCAAAGGGTTAAAATCCTGAAACAGACAGTGTCAGTGGTGTTTAATAGTTTTCTGTGTTGCTTACCTTCGTTAAGATAAAAGTGTGAGCCGAGCAGAGGAGGAGGCTGAGGACTGCGGCCTGAAGCATGATGGGAGCTCAATGGAACGATATCAACGACAGCAGAAGTAACACACCTCGAGAAACCCAGCTACAGAGCTTTATAAAGGTGTTGTGCACTTCTACATCATTTCCTTATATGTCAAACTTGGTTTCACTGGAATTTACTCAGAAAAACCTGAAAAGAGAAGTGACCATTATTACTTCAAACCTACTGTGTTTTGTGTAAGATGTAGGCTTTGTTTTTTCTCCCTGGAACTTTTTTTTTGGCCTTTAAAAAGTGTTATAAGAACAGAAAATCTCTGGTAAGATTATAAATCAACAAAAGTGTGCTTCGCTCTGCAGAGATGTTACTACAGATGCTGTTCTTGATCAATTTTCTGCCACTTTTCTAAACCAGTGCATTTCTGAGGTCACATGACTTATTTCTCTCGATTATTACTGTCTTTAGTGTCTGCAGGGGCTTTAAGGACGTAATTTGAGCTGGTCTGTTATTAGCAACAGTATAAGCCACAATACAGTGTGCAGCCAATGAATTTTCCATCACACAAAATCTGTTTTTTAAGTTAACTCTATGTAATGCAATCAGTTCATGCTTTTTATTTATTTACCCTAGGCAACACATTTTCCATTTGTTCAGGTGTTGTAGTTGAATTTTTAGTCCCAATTGTGAGGTTTGAAAACATGGTCTCCCTATTGTAAAGCCCGGTAAAGCAACAAATTCACGCCAGGCATCTTCTTTTAGTGACCTCCATAACTCGGGCTTCCTCACGTGGCTTCTAGGAACACACACAACAGATTCACCCATCCATCCATCCATCCATCCATCTTCTACCGCTTATCCGGGGCCAGGTCGCGGGGGCAGCAGTCTAATCAGAGACGCCCAGACTTCCCTCTCCCCAGACACTTCCTCCAGCTCTTCCGAGGGGATACCGAGGCGTTCCCAGGCCAGCCGAGAGACATAGTCCCGCCAGAGTGTCCTTGGTCTTCCCCGGGGTCTCCTCCCTTTGGGACATGCCCGAAACACCTCCCTAGGGAGGCGTCCAGAGGCATCCAAAACAGATGCCCGAGCCACCTCAGCTGGCTCCTCTCGATGTGGAGGAGCAGCGGCTCTACTTTGAGCTCCTCCCGAGTGACCGAGCTCCTCACCTTATCTCTAAGGGGGGGCCCCACCACCCTGCGGAGAAAGCCAGTACATCGACCGCATCACTGCAAAAGCAACAGATTCACCGCATCACCAAAATTATTCATTATTCTTCTCTATCCCATATTACCGCTGTGGCACTGCAGTGTCCAAGTGGCGTCTCGATCCTGTCGGCCACTGTGACGCTGTCTCTGTGATGTCACATTACAATGCCCTATTGTCAATGAGACAAGGGGCTTCCCTGAGCTGTGCCTACTGTGAAAGACCATTTGTCAATGGAACATTTTGTACTAAAGCTTGGGTAGTTTCCCTTTTGTGTTTAGCCAAAAATCATAAAAAGATTTTCTACAAAAACATTACAGTACACTTTAAACCTGGTAACACTCTGCGTCAAAAACTGGTCCAACCTAAAGACAAGACAATAGCAATATATTTTTGTCTCGTCAATGAGCGAGACGCGTTACAGACAACAGGCTGGGTTCTAATGCTATTGGCAAAGCTTCTGAGCCACAGCTCATTGTAAGTCTCTAATGTGTCTAACTAATAATCAAATAAATAAAAAAAACACAACATAAGTCCATGTTCTGTGATAGTTGAGGGAACAGTGGTGCAGATGAGAGGCTGAGGTTGTTTTAAATAAAAGTTGCAGATTTATTATTTTCATGTTTAAAATAATTTATATAGAGCGCATCTGCAGACTGGAAGTGGAAGTATGTGCCAGCGGACTATGTCCATATTATTTGCCCAGGAAGTTTTTGCATGTTGTCATGGGGACTGTTTACGTTTTAGATGGATTTGAACAGGTTTTAGTTGGATTTGAACAGGTAATAGTTGGATTTGAACAGGTTTTAGTTGGATTTGAACAGGTTTTAGTTGGATTTGAACAGGTTTTAGTTGGATTTGAACAGGTTTTAGTTGGATTTGAACAGGTAATAGTTGGATTTGAACAGGTTTTAGATGGATTTGAACAGGTTTTAGTTGGATTTGAACAGGTTTTAGTTCGATTTGAACAGGTAATAGTTGGATTTGAACAGGTTTTAGATGGATTTGAACAGGTTTTAGTTGGATTTGAACAGGTTTTTGTTGGATCTGAACAGGTTTTAGTTGGATTTGAACAGGTTTTAGTTGGATTTGAACAGGTAATAGTTGGATTTGAACAGGTTTTAGATGGATTTGATCAGGTTTTAGATGGATTTGAACAGGTTTTAGTTGGATTTGAGCAGGTAATAGTTGGATTTGAACAGGTTTTAGTTGGATTTGAACAGGTTTTAGTTGGATTTGAACAGGTTTTATTTGGATTTGAACAGGTTTTATTTGGATTTTAACAGGTCTTAAATGGATTTGATATGGTTTTAATTGGATTTGAACAGGTTTTATTTGGATTTGAACAGGTTTTATTTGGATTTGAACGGGTTTTGGTTGGATTTAAATGGGTTTTGGATGGATTTGAACGGGTCTTGGTTGGATTTGAACAGGTTTTGGTTGGATTTGAACAGGTTTTAGTTGGATTTGAACAGGTTCTAGTTGGATTTGAACGGGTTTTAGATGGATTTGAACGGGTTTTAGATGGATGTGAACAGGTTTTAGATGGATTTGAACAGGTTTTGGTTGGATTTGAACAGGTTTTAGTTGGATCTGAACAGGTTTTAGTTGGATTTGAAAGGGTTTTAGTTGGATTTGAACAGGTTTTAGTTGGATTTGAACAGGTTTTATTTGGATTTGAACAGGTTTTGGTTGGATTTAAACAGGTCTTAGATGGATTTGAGCAGGTTTTGGTTGGATTTGAACAGGTTTTAGTTGGATCTGAACAGGTTTTGGATGGATTTGAAGAGGTTTTAGATGGATTTGAACAGGTTTTAGTTGGATTTGAACAGGTTTTAGTTGGATTTGAACAGGTTTTAGTTGGATTTGAACAGGTCTTAGTTGGATTTGAACAGGTTTTAGTTGGATTTGAACAGGTCTTAGTTGGATTTGAACGGGTTTTAGTTGGATTTGAACAGGTCTTAGTTGGATTTGAACAGGTTTTAGTTGGATTTGAACAGATTTTAGTTGGATCTGAACAGGTTTTAGTTGGATTTGAACAGGTTTTAGTTGGATTTGAACAGGTCTTGGTTGGATTTGAACAGGTTTTAGTTGGATTTGTACAGGTTTTGGTTGGATTTGAACAGGTTTTAGTTGGATCTGAAAAGGTTTTAGTTAGATTTGAACAGGTTTTTAGTTGGATTTGAACAGGTTTAAGTTGGATCTGAACAGGTTTTAGTTGGATTTGTACAGGTTTTAGTTGGATTTGAACAGGTTTTAGTTGGATCTGAACAGGTTTTAGTTGGATTTGAAAGGGTTTTAGTTGGATTTGAACAGGTTTTAGTTGGATCTGAACAGGTTTTAGTTGGATTTGAAAGGGTTTTAGTTGGATTTGAACAGGTTTAAGTTGGATTTGATCAGGTTTTAGTTGGATCTCTAAACCAGCTTCTTAACATCCTCATGCCTCTACTTAATGTTCACCTTATCTCTTTACTTTATTCACTACCTCACATTGACACACTGACAGTGTCACCCTGTTTTGCACATTTGCTTCTTGCACCTTCCTGTGTATCTTAATATTCAAGACCACAGCTAAATGCATACATGCACATTGTACATCCCTGTACATTTTGATGTTTAAGTCTACAGTTTACATTCATGTACATTATTTTGCGATCTAGATTTGGTCCCACAATACACATTTTTTATATTCTATTCTTATGTTTTTTTTTATTGTTTACTTTTATTTCATTCTTACATGGCTATGTTCATGCATATTTTCATCAGTGTGTTTTCCTTAATAATTGCACTGTCCATGGAGCGGACCTGACTCACATTTCACTGCTGGTTATATATGCTGTATATAATTTTGTATGTGACGAATAAAAATCTTGAATCTTGAATCTTGTTTATTTAGTCTGTCTGTTTTGTTAGTGTATTCTGTGTGTCTGTTTGTTTTTGATGTCATATTTATTATTGTATTTGATTTTTGTTTCAGGATTGTATTTGAGGTCTTGGTTTTTATTTTGAAATGTCTTACTCCTGTCTGTGTTTTATGATTTACTTCCTGCCTGTTGTCTTCCCCTTCTGTGTGATTACCTGCTCTGCCCTAATGTGTTTCACCTGTTCCTTGTTGTCTGTGTCAATTTATACCTGTGTATTCTGTTGCTCAGTGCCAGGTCGTCTTCTCCCTACCCGCGAGTCTGTTCCGTGTTCCTTGTGTTTCTGTGGATATTCCTAGCCTGTTTGTTTGTCTTGTATTTCATGTCCTGGATCCCTAGTCTGTGTTTTCTGGTGTTTCCTGTCCTGGATAATTTCTGCTCAGACCTTAGCCTTATTTGATTCTGGTTCCTGTTTTTTTTTTGTTTTGTTACTGTTTGTTAAATAAACCTTTTTTGGAACTCTTTGCCTGTGTCTGGGGTTTGCGCTGGAGTCTTCTGGTTCCTGGGCCATTGGCCATGACAATACGACCTGGCCAGAACTGAGACTCCGCAACCCATGTCCTTCTGCTGAACCCCTGAGTCTGCTGAACTTTGGAGTATCTCCGAGCACCTGAGTTTTTTTAGTCTTCTGAGTCTTCGGGTCTTCTGAGTCTTCGGGTCTTCTGAGTCTTCGTGTCATCTGAGTCTTCGGGTCTTCTGAGTTTTCTGGGCCACAGAGAGACTTCTCAGCGCCTACCTGGGCAATTAAGAGACTTCTCAGCGCCTACCTGGGCCACCAAGAGACTTCTCAGCGCCTACCTGGGTCACCAAGAGACATCTCAGCGCCTACATGGGCCATTCAGAGACTTCTCCGCACCCGCCTGGGCCACCTAAACTCCAAGTAGACTCTGCATCCCGCCTCTGGTCATCCCACGCCTGGTCCCTCTACGCCTGGTCCCCTCTACGGTCTTCATGCCTGGTTCACTCTATGGTCTCCTCGCCTGGTTCCCTCTACGGTCTCCACGCCTGGTTCCCTCCACGCCTGGTTCCCTCCACGCCTGGTTCCCTCTACGCCTGGTGCCTCCTGTCCGCCGGACCCTGGTGTGCCTCCGCCGGACCCTCGTGTGCCTCCGCCGGACCCTCATCATCCTGGTCTTCCCCGTCTTCCCCGTCTGGTCGGCCCGGGTCTTCACCTCCCGGTCCTTCCCCGGCTCCGGGTCTTCACCTCCCGGTTCCCTCTCCTGTGTCATTCGGTTCCCGGTCCTGTGTCATTTTTTGCCCTGCCTGGTCCTGAGTTTTTTGCCCTGCCTGGTCCTGAGTTTTTTGGCCCTGCCTGGTCCTGAGTTTTTTGCCCCTGCCTGGTCCTGAGTCCTGGCTCAGTGGTAGAGCGGTCGTCCTTCAACCGGAATGTAGGTGGTTCAACTCCCGTTCTCCCCACAGTTCATACTGTTGTTGTGTCCTTGGGCAAGACACTTAACCCACCTTGCCTCGTATGAATGTGTAAGAATGTTTAGTGAATGTATGTGGTGTTGGTCGGAGAGGCCGTAGGCGCGGAATGGCTGCTACGTCTCTGTTAGCCTGCCCCAGGGCAGCCTACCATCACCAGTGTGTGACTGTGGAGTGAATGAATAATGGACGGACTGTAAGCGTGAGTTCCATGATAGAGCATTCGCATTTAGCCAGCTGCAAATCGGCACATGGATTTCACCGTAATGTTAGGTTGGCGCGTCCCATAGACCGCTTCTATTGTAGCTGTCCCCTTTGGACACTACTGACTCTTACAAGCTCCACCCTCCGCACAGAGCCCTTTCAGCTACTAGAACCCATAAATGGAATGGTCCCAGCCACTCCTCGGAGGGGAATATCCTGCATCAGCCCTAGTTCACAAAAAAAAAAAAAAAAACTAAATTCTGCCATGAAATTATCAGCAGGTGCCCCAGTAAAGTACTGCATCAAAGAAGGCAATAACAGACATTAACAGCTCGCTCACAAGCTCTCATTTCCCTCTTTAACAATTGTCTATAAACCCACAATTAAGTTCAGTTTTTTTATTGATCTAAGACCGTCTAAGACCTCTCTGCTCACAGTTAATTCAGCTACAGGCACTTATAGGTGTCACATCAACAATAATAATCATCCTACCAGTGTAAATACATGCTGCTTAGCAAGGCCGATAGATTGGTTCATTCAGGTTTATTCCGGATCCGGGTTCAGACACCAACAAGCAGAATGTAATCATGAGTACAAAAAAACAAGTTGTTAAAAAGCTCTTAGCAAACAAAATTTAATTTACATCATTGTCATCTCTATCCTGATTAAGAGAGGGTTTCCAGAAAACCAGGAAACCTGAACTGACACAAATAACCATAAAAGATCTAAGTCCCTATTACTGGGGAGGCATATTGTTTCCCAGAGGGAACAACACTGTTTTTACTGCTTTACACTTTTTGACAGTTACTAAAGATTAAACCCAGAGCAGTGTTTAGTGAAAGAGACCTCCAAATTTCTCCTGAACACTGACTTAGAGCTGAAACATTAAATATATTTGGTTGGTTAAAAAACAGTCCCAGTAACAGCTCGGAGACAGTTTCTCTTCTCACTGTTACGTCCTGAGGGTGTGTAACACACACCCTCTGTGGTCTCTGTGTGTGTATATATATATATATATATATATATACATATATATATATATATATATATATATATATATATATATATATATATATATTTTGCACATATGAAAAACAACAGTAGTGTGTAATTAAGTAGAAAAGGTGGCTTCGTTTATACAAAGTCAAAAATAAAGTTCACTTAAGACTCTTTTGGAAAGACTTTCAAAATATTTCTGTATCAAAATTTTGATGCAGAAATATGTGTTGCATAATAATATATAAAACCTTTAGAGAGAATTTAAATAAATCCATAAAGGACCACGAGCCCTAGCCTTAAAGTAGGAAGTTAAACCCGGGGTTTCAGGGTTTATTCATACGTCTGGTGTTTTAGTTGTGACTTAAGAGCAGGACGTTGACAACAGTGAGAAGAGAAACTGTTTCCGAGCTGGGGTTAACTTTAGACTGTTTTTTTAACTACATTTACATTTTACATTTAGTCATTTAGCAGAAGAAACAACATACACAGATCAATATTTAGTTTGATTCCCACCAACCTCTGCAGCACAAGCTGAGAGTCATCTGGGGCCTGTTTCAGAAAGGAGGTTAAGTGAAAACTCTGAGTATGTTAACCCTGAAATGAGGGAAACTCTGGGTTTTCCGTTTCAGAATGGGAGGTAAATCAACCCCAAG
Source organism: Perccottus glenii (assembly GCA_024416835.2). NCBI lineage: Eukaryota > Metazoa > Chordata > Actinopteri > Gobiiformes > Odontobutidae > Perccottus > Perccottus glenii. The sequence continues at coordinate 3,116,341 of CM044548.2, read as the reverse complement.
AAAGCAGAGTAAGTCAAGCCCGTTTCTGAAAGAGAGGTAACTTATACTCAGAGTCAGTTACCATGGTAACTTACTCTGTGAACCTAACCTGGTCGGGAGCAGGTTTTCTTCAGTAAACCCAGAGTTTATTTCGTGTCCTCCCTTTTAAAGAGGAAGTGGTATTTAAACACCTCATTCATTCTTTCGATACATTCATTCATTGCGCACATTTTAGTCACGCAGAGCGGATCAAATTAAAGTGAATGAAATGGCATGTCCTTTTATGGACGATCCTGTGGATGAAGAGGCTGCATTAATCCGTAGGGAGTTACATTTACGTCGGGAGAGGATTTTGAGGCCCAGAGTGGATTTTTTGTCATATCCATATTCATTTTTATTTGAGCGGTACCGTTTTTCTTTACAGTCAATAAGATACATCCATAATCTCATCCATCCTTACATCAGAAATATCAGCCATCGCGCCGTGCTCTTACATCCGAGCAGATGCTTTGCGTTGCATTACGTTTCTTTGCAAATGGTAGTTTTCTGTATAACATCGGGATGCAGAACATATTAGTAAGGCTACTGTTTGCAGAGGTGTAAGGAAAGTGTGCCTCGCTCTTAAGCGCTTTTTGAGAATTTTTGTGTTGTTTCCTGGGCACAAACCTGTCAGAGCCATCAAAGAGGAGTTTCACAGGATTGCAGGTCAGTGATGTATAAATCGGTTTAAATGAGCTAACCTGATAAATGATTAAGAGCATCTTGCTGCAACCCCTGGAAGTAAACTAATAATTAGAATTCCTTTTAGGATTTCCGAATGTGGTTGGATGCATTGATGGCACACACATTCCCATCATTGCACCTTTCGAAAATGAAGCTGACTATGTCAACAGGAGGTCCATCCACAGTATTAATGTGCAGGTACACTGACAGCCTACTATTTCTAATGGTGAAAGACTACATCACAATACTATAACATGTCTCATTCTTTGCACTGTCAAGATCATATGTGATGCTGCACATCTCATTACAAATGTGGAGGCCAAGTGGCCTGGTTCTGTTCATGACTCACGAATGTATCGTGAGTCAACCCTGAGCAACAGACTGGAAAGGGGTAAGTAAATGCACGTATTTCAATGTATGCACTACACACTTACAGGGGAACTTCTATGCAGCTCTAAAGCAATGTGAACTTTCTTACAGAAGAGATTGATGGCTTTCTGCTGGGAGATAGGGGTTACCCATGCCAACCAAAACTAGTTACCCCTTACCCAGAACCTGAACCAGGCCCCAGCGCCGCTTCAATGTGGCACACTGCAGGACGAGAGCTCGGGTGGAGATGACCATAGGCCTGTTGAAAGCATCGCTTCCAGTGTCTACGCCACCTCAGGGTAACCCCTGAAAGGGCCTGCGACATTATTGTGGCATGTGTTGTTCTCCATAATATTGCAATAATTAGAGGAGCAACACCCTGCCCTACAAATATAAGACCCAGAGGAAGACCCCATCAACCCGGCAGATTTCCAGAATGGAAGGGCAGTCCGGGATATGATATGCCGCAATGTCTTCTCAGATTAATACACATTATATCCACCACCACCACAACCAACCACAAAATAAAATAAAAATGAATAAACACAAAATCACAGCAATTTATATGGTGTTCTTTATTTCCTACACATTCAAAAAAGAAAAGAAAAAGTTTTTAATATATTTCCAATACTTCTTAGAATTCACCTGTGACCATGCACTCACCTCTAGCTTTAGTTTCAGAATCTCGATTTCTAGATCTGCCTTTTGGATCTGGCGGTCCAAGTAAACAAGTTCTTTGCTGTTTCTATTTTTTTTATAAGAAGAAGTCTATATAACTTCTTAACTGGCAGCTGAAAATACAGTACATTACAGTTACATCATGTAGTTCTAAAATTCTACAGAATTAAACTGTCGCATTTACTGAAAATCACTGAACTGTGTTCATCTGTGCACCAGAAGTTGATGGACCGTCCTCCTGCTGTTCCTCCACACTCTGGGGGTGAGAGATAAGAATGTCCGTTTATACTTGGATATAAACTTAGATTGTATAGGCTACTCCACATAAAAAAGGTGAAGAAATGTGAATGTGTAGATTGTTTGATAGACACATGCCTCTCTGTGGCAGCAGAAACGGTTTCTTCATCCCCATCATCCTGTGAAGATGAGCGTTTGAGTACACTTTATAACACTATTTGTCATAATTTGTGTTGTATTGAGTCGGCTACTTACAACTGCCTGGGGTTCTGTTGGGACAGGAGGCTCCAAAAGACAGATTTTACCATCAGAATCTATTGGGACCAACGAAAAACCCATCCCAAAGTAAAATAAATGGAAAGATCACAAATAGCCTATAAAAAAAAACACATAGGTAGACCTCATACATTTTATGAAGGCACTTGAATCTTCAGGAGTGACTGTCCCTGATGAAGTCCCTCCAGGAATTCCTCAGCCATTGGCCTTCCAGCATTCAGGCTCAGGGCCATCTCCTCTGCATTTGTCAGAGGTGGTGGTGCAGGTCCTCCCCCCGTTTTGCGAGCCTCTGCCTTCTTTCTGTTGGCTGTCAATTGAGAATGAACATTTAGACATATGTCAAAAATGCTGCTGCACTGCTAGACACTGGATGCTATTCAGTTATTTAATATGTCAAATGTTAGTAAAGTCAGGTAGACTACAACCATGATATGCTCAAGCCTTACCTGATTGAATTACGTTTTTATATTTCATTTTCAGCTGCTGCCATGTTCTTTTAACACCTGCAGGATTGCACCTACATGAAAATTAAAATAAGGTTGAATTAATGTAATAATTACTATCTCTATAAAGTATTGGTCTACTTGTTACTAATTACTTTCTAAATCCCATATCAACATCAACCACTTGAACAATACAAGGAGAGACAAGAAACTGCACTTTTAATGCTTTCAAATAAACATACAATTGCATGAATTAATCTTGAAAAAATATATCTTTTAAAATTTGATGTTAAATCCACTATTATTTTATACAGAATTGCTTTATAGTCTATGCAGCATTTAATGCAATTACATCAGATTTTACTTTAAATTACGGAGTAATCCTTTAATTATATTACAGAACTGTAACTAAAAACTTTAGTTAACTTTAGTTAGTTAGAACTAAAACGTTTTTTAGATTACTTAGTAATTAATTACACACAACACTGTATAACAGTAATTCAAATGTAAACTTACGCATTGACTCGAGCAGCTATTTTCTCCCACGCTAACTCTCTGTCCTTCGCTGCAGCCGTGTTGCTTTTTTAAAAATATATGTTCGTACTCTCCATATGCTTGCATAAGCACATCCAGTTCTGCTGGTGAAAAATATGAAGACCTCTTTTTGTCTGGCGCCGTTGCCATGGTGACTCATAATATCTGCGCTCCATTGATAATGGCTTTAATAGTTGTGGTGCACGCGCTTAACTCAGAGTCAATCAACTTAGAGTTGATTGAACTAACCAATTTCAGCTGATCTGTAACCGAAAACTCAGAGTTTCCCATCTCAAGGTAAGTCAACTCAGAGTTCAAGTTTTAACTCAGAGTTGGTTGAACCTCCTTATTGAAACAGGCCCCAGGACTCTTCAGCACAGAGCACAAGAGGTGCCCACAACCTCAGAAGGTAAACGGAAAGAACAACACATCCGTAAAGCCCTGAGAGACTGTGGATACCTCAAATGGACTTTCAACAAATACCAAGAGGACACAGAAACCAAACAGACAGGAACCAGAGTCAAAATGGAAGGATGTAGATATCCCTTGTGTGTCTGGTTTATCTGAAAAACTTAAAAGGATTTTCTACAAACACAACATTCCAGTCCACTTTAAACCTGGGAACACTCTGCGTCAAAAACTGGTCCATGCTAAAGACAAGACCCCCACAAACAGAGTAATGTAGTTTATACAGTTCAGTGAAGGGTGCAGTGACAGTTATGTCGGTGAAACAAAACAACAGCTTCACAAGAGGATGTATCAGCACAGAAGAGCCAATCCTGGAGAACCTGAGTCTGCAGTCCACCTCCACCTCAAAGAGAAAGGACATTCCTTTGAGGGCAACAATATCCACATTTTGTCCAGAGAGGACAGATGGTTTGAGAGAGGGGTGAAGGAAGCCATTTTTGTGAAAATGACAAAGCCCTCTTTGAACAGAGGAGGTGGCTTCAGATTCAGTTGCCTAGTATTTATCCTATTTCAACAGTTTCACTCTAGAACAACAACAACACATCAGGAGTCACACTGTCCTTTCAGAGCCATCGACTATGAGACCAGAACAGTCTGGTCCAATCAGAGTTAGTTTTAGGGGAAACCCCTTTCCTCAAGCGCAGGGTGCCCAAACGTCAATCGCGATCTACCAGTCGATCTCAAGGTAGTATTGGTAGATCACATGGCATTAAAAAAAATAGACACCAGTCAATCATCCATCCAATCTCTTGATTGACACACAGGGCAGCCAGTCAGATGACACCTGAATTTTTCTGATGCTTAGGTCACTGCGCATGCACAAACAACGTTGCTAAGTGCAGCAAAACTAACACGCTTCAGTCTCGTTTTTTTCTCTTAAACTTAAGAAAGGGTATAAAAACGAGTGGATGAGCTGGACCAAGTAAGAAGACAAAAACTATCGCTTTCATACAGAATGGGAGGAGTACTTTTTTCACAATGATGTTTTCGAGGTGCGTTTGCCTCAGCAGCTACTGTCTGGACTATGCATCTCTGGCTGATTCAATTCAGTGAAAGTCATCAGAGTAAACTCTGGTAATGACAGAAAATGTACATAGTTAATTAAGTTGTGTTGTGCAGTATTACGGTTTGCAAGGTACATTTTAACATACATATTGTACATATAAAGAATCCTTAATATATTTGTAAATAAATATTCTTTTAAATAAATAATTTGCATTTTTGTAGTGGGTAGATCATTTTGACTTGGTCATTTTATAAGTAGCTCGCGAGCTGAAAAAGTCTGAGCATCCCTCTCACTGAGATAATGCTGATCAGTTGATCTCAGAATTGAAAACTGAGACCAGATGCTTTTGTTTTAACCTTTTCTTTTTACCACTGTATGATCTAAAAGATCATGTATAGCTTTATAAATCTACTACTTGAATATCTTTGCGTGTTATCTGCTTAAATATTACTATTTTATTATAAGTTTATAAGATAGTAATAAATACTAGACAGGATATATTTCTTGTGGTCTCACCTCACACCACTCTCAGGGCACAATTATAAGGTTGTCCTGAGCAAATCTCAGGGTATGAGTTATGAACAAAAGTGAAGGGTATTTGTATTTTGTAAATAGTTTTATTATTTTACAGTGGAGGTTTTGGTAATATATTTTTGGGGAAACAAAAAAAGCAGTGTTGGACTGGGGAGAAAAAGTGGCCTGGGAGTTCCTGACAGACTGGTCCACTTGGTCAACTGCTGGGTATATAAAATAATTACAGTGTTATGATTTTTATTCTATAGTTATATCAACATTTGTCCAGCCAGGACTGAATTTAATAATAAACAAATAAAATGACCAAATCATTCACAGCAACAAGAATTTACCAGCGAGCGACCTAAGCCTGTTTATGATTCATTTTAGGAAACGCTTCTTTCACAAGCTCCCTGTGTTATAGACAGGCTGAGCACAAACTTGTGTAAGTCCTATGATACTGTATGCATCTGTAGGAAGTATTGCCTCAGATTAGCGACTAGGTTTTTCCCGTTTGAGACATTGATTTATTGAACTGGGGTTGAGAAGCCGAACTAACAGGAGCACAACAACAGCCCCACAAAAAACCCTTGTGTCGCGGGCCGGGGCTTAATGGACCACAATGTGACCACCAATCCAATATAATTTATGGATATGAAATTACTGCCAGTATTTTATGATTTATTATTATATACTATAATATATATTGCATATTATCTGTATTATTCATTACCAGAAATATATAAGATTTTCACTTTTTAAAGGCATTTTCTCGCTCTTTGGCAAGGACACTCTCAGTGAATGGGGCACAATGGGCTCACAACGTTCATAATTATTTACAATCTATGCACTTGACACATGAACATGCTCCTACGTGAACAAATTTGCTCAGGGGCCCACACAACCCTTAATCTGTCCTTGGTCCACCTCTTCTGGGACATAGGGCTGGTATCGTCCAGGACATCACGATACGCGCCTCGATACTTGGGTCACAATACGATACATACCTCAATACAGTGAAGAATGATTCGATTTTAATGCGATACCGATATATAATGCCCTGTAATGCATTACTCATCATTAAATAGTGATTAGGATTTAGTGTATGCTAACATTTGAAGCCTCAGCTCTTGCATAAATCATTTATTTATCAAGTCTTTTGTTACTGAGCAAAATAAAATAAGAAAATAATGTCCCAATAAACAATAATGGCTCCTACAAAAACTTTTTAGGTTTTTTTTAGAACATTTTGGTTTAATGACCTGTGGTCCTTTATTCAAGGGCTTGTCATAACATGGTTAGTTGTGTCCCTGATCCTAATAGACTTTAATTTAATGAGAGGATATGATCAGGATTGTTAATTTTTGTACAGCCCAACCCACAGAGCCTCTTTTTCTTTGTTTTGTTTTTTCTTGTCCTGCATCTTTGGGAGTGACTTTCACAAGTTCTTTGATCTTAGTTTCAATGGTTTTGTTCTGGGTTTCTGGGTTTTTGGGTATTTTTATTAATATTTTACAACACAAATATACACAGCTCTCTGACATTTTATCACACTTCGACACACAAAGTCTACTGAGCGTTATGTTAGCCTACTTAATCTGACTTACTAACGCTGCTCTCATATGTTAACCTACCCTTAACCCAGCTCTGTTTTAGGGAATGATCAGGTCCCAAGGAGTAAACCTTTTGGGTTATCTTCTCTTTATATATTGTATTACATAATATATTTTATTCAAGACAAAAAGTTTTCATAAAAACACATAAAACATTTAAGACCTTTTGTACAATTTTGTTGCTAGTTTTAAATAAATGTACGGTCAGATCTTTCCTCCACAGTGCGGTCCGACGCCGTAGGGACAGGCAGAAAAGTTAGTTAAAAAGGCTTTCTGCTTACCCTGTTATTTGCAGCCGCCAGACTGTAGAGAAGAAACTTGTCCGTTGTACAGAGAACACTTAAACAATAAAAACTTTTCCTTTCCAATATCACGACCGGGCGGAAACACCAATTTTGTTACTCTCCCTCTTTTGGTACGAGTGTTGGAACTATGACTACGAGAATAAAAAAATATAAAAACAATGTAAAGTTTGTCTGTTTAATCCAACTCAGAAAAAGGTACAAGCGCTGGTACACAATATGATGTTAACACAAGGTCAGCCAACAAACTGTGTCAATGGTCAGCTTGACACTGCTTCTCAGTAATACACATGAATAAGTCCGACTCACTGCTTTTACGTATCCTAATGAACCACAAACACACCCTTCAGATCATAACGGACAGAACTATTAAACAATGCAACTGAATTAACATTAGGAACACTGTAGCTGTTTTAATATTATTAATAGTGTGTTACAAATTAATAAAATACATTATTTGTAAAGGCCATTAAGATCTGAACCTGTCTCTGAAAATAAGCGAGTGTCCCAGATGAGGCATCTTCTTAAACGCAACAGTAAAGATGTATATGTTGGAGAAACTTATGTCTCACAGTCGCATCCTACTCCAGACATCTCATTTTAGGGACCTTTGATACCTGGGCTCATCATTGAGCGGGACGCGCTGTGTTCTAATGCTATTGGCAAAGCTTCTGAGCCATTTACAGCACGTTGTAATTCTCTAATGTGTAGATCTAACTAATAATCAAATAAAATTAATAATCAAAAATAACATCACATAAGTCCATGTTCTGTGTCAGTTGAGGGAACAGTGGTTCAGAGGAGAGGCTGAGGTGAGCTCTCAGTTTCACATGAGGCTGGGTCTGTACGGCTGAAGAAGGAGAAGTCCATTTCTTAGTCGTAGCAGTGAGAGGGTGAGGTCAACTATAGTTTATTTATTCATTCATTCATTCATTTTCATCCACTTGTATGAAGCTAAATAAAGCTCATAATGTTTGAAACAAAAAAAAAAGTGAAACTTAAAGTTCACGTTTTAATTTTGAAAAATTGAGAAATGTATTCCAAAAGTTAATATTTGTTTTAAATAAAAGTTGCAGATTTATATTATTTTCACATTCAAAATAGTTTATAAGGAGAACATCTGCAGCCCAAATTTTGAATTATGTGCCGTCGGACTATGTCCATATTATTTGCCCAGGAGGTTTTTGTTGTCATGGTGACTGTTTATGTTCCCCCTTCTGCAAACCCCAACACGGCATGACACTATTCACTCTGCAATAGCCCGGATACAGACTCTGGACCCAAGTCCATTCATTACTCATTAACCTGTTTTTTGATTTCTCAAGTGCTTTTGACACCATCAGGCGGAGAAGCTGACAGCGGTGCAGGTGGATTTCCTACTGGTGTCCTGGATTGTGGGCTACTTGACTGGCAGACCACAGTACGTCTACAGTGCAGTGTGTCAGACAGAGTAATCAGCAACACCGAGACTCCGCAGGAGACCGTCAGACACCACAGACTTCTACTACTGCACGGAGACCTGCCACCTTCAGAAATGTTCTGATGACTCCACAGTAGTGGGATGTAACTCTGGTGATGATGAGAGTGACTACAGGACAGTGGTAGACAACTTTGTCACCAGGAGTGAAAAAAAAAACACCTACAGCTCAATGTGACAAAGTCTAAGGAGCTGGTGGTGGACCTGAGGAGGACAAAGGCTCCAGTGACCCCTACCAACAGTGTTGAGGTGGTGGAGGAGTACAAGTACTGAGGGGTGTACTCGGACCACAAACTGGACTGGTGCAAGAACGTGTACCATGTGTACAGAAAAGGCCAGTCTCTATTTTCTGAGACGACTGAGGTCCTTCAACATCTGCAGGACGATGCTGAGGATGTTCTATAAGTCTGTTTTGACCAGTGCCATCATGTCTGCTGTTGTCTGCTGGGGCAGTCTCAGGGCAAAAGGAACACTAACAGACTCAACAGGATCATCAGGAAGGCCAGCCATGTTGTGGGAGAGGAACTAGACTCTCTGACAGTGGTGTCTGACAGAAGGATGTACTGGACTTTCTCTCTCCCCCTCTCCACAATGTGCTGACCAGCAACAGAAGCTCGTTCAGTAACAGACACTTGCTCCCACGCTGCACCACAGAGAGACACAGGAAATCATTCCTGCCTGTCTCCATCCGACTGTGGAACTCTGCCCTTTAAGGGACACACTTTTACCATGTAAAAGTGGGTTTAGTTATTAGCATATTTTAATGCTATTCTATCTTTCATCTTTGGTTGGGAATAATTGTTTGTAACAAAAAGAATTTCCCTTCAGGGATTAATAAAGGAATTCTGATTCTGAATACAGTTTAAAATATTATTTTTTAGATTTGTTTTCAATTTTGGATCACCATTTTTATGTTTCATCTTTTTTCAGATTTTTGAGTCTGTTCTGGCGTGGGGGGCGTGTGTTAGGATCCTGACCTGGTTTTGTAGTTGTCGGTTTTGTGTATCTGTGTTGTCTCTGTTTTGTTTGTTATGTTATGTTTCTTTTAAGTATCTTAGTTGTTTCATTATTGTCTGATTTCCAGTTTGGTTTGTGTATCTGATTTTGTTTCAGATTGTATTTGAGTTCCTGGTTTTATTGTGAAATGTCTTAACCCTGTCTGTGTCTTTTGATTGACTTCCTGCCTTGTGTCTTTCCCTCCTGTGTGATTGCATGCTCCACCCTGATGTGTTTCACCTGTCCCTCGTTGTGTCTTTATAACCTGTGTGTTTTCCCTTGCTCCTTGCCACGTCGTCGTCACCCCTACCGTGAGTGTCTCCGTGCGTGTCTCCGTGTGTGTCTCCATGAGTGTCTCCGTGTGTGTCTCCGTGTGTGTCTCCGTGTGTGTCTCCGTGAGAGTCTCCGTGAGAGTCTCCGTGAGAGTCTCCGTGTGTGTCTCCGTGAGAGTCTCCGTGTGTGTCTCCGTGAGAGTCTCCGTGAGAGTCTCCGTGAGAGTCTCCGTGTGTGTCTCCGTGTGTGTCTCCGTGAGAGTCTCCGTGAGCGTCTCCGTGTGTGTCTCCGTGAGAGTCTCCGTGAGAGTCTCCGTGAGAGTCTCTGTGTGTGTCTCCGTGTGTGTCTCCGTGTGTGTCTCCGTGAGAGTCTCCGTGAGAGTCTCCGTGTGTGTCTCCGTGAGAGTCTCCGTGAGAGTCTCCGTGAGAGTCTCTGTGTGTGTCTCCGTGTGTGTCTCCGTGAGTGTCTCCGTGTGTGTCTCTGTGTGTGTCTCCGTGTGTGTCTCTGTGTGTGTCTCCGTGTGTGTCTCCGTGAGCGTCTCCGTGTGTGTCTCCGTGTGTCTCCGTGAGCTCTTTGGATATTTCCTTGTGTTTCCTTGTCTGATGTTTTTGTGTGCTATCAGATCTGGACTTTTTTGTATGCTCGGACCTTGGCTGTGTTCCTACCTTGTTTCATAGATTTTGATTTGTAGTTATGCCGGCTAAATAAACCTATTTTGAACTTTCTACCTGTGTTTGGGGTTTGCACTGGAGTCTCGCCTGTTCCGGACGGTAGGGCCATGACAGCGTGGCCACAGCCGAGAGGCTTGCTGAAGCATAAATGACAGCCTGGGAATAAAGGCATGGTTCTGGTGCCTTCAGGGAACGTGGGTCACACCAGACGTTTTCAACCAGGCTTTGACTCACTTTATCTTTAAATAGCCCTTTAAAGCTACATTTTTCATTGGATACAACCTACAGGTCATTATTTTGTGATTTTCTCAAGTTCAAAAACCACACCAGAAAAGTTCAAATCCCACCTCCACGTACGACTGAAAAGCAACGGCCCTGCAGTCATGGCGTCCAGCTCATCCCAGAAACTGTGGGCCTTAGGACGGGCATATCCTGGACAGTTAGTCAAAGGGCTGACATTTAGAAATATACACTGACAGACAACCGTTGTCTCTCACATTTATTCACTTTACATTTGCCAGTTGACCTGTACATGCATGTGTTTGGACGGTACCTGGAGAGAACCCACACGGGTTCTCTCCAGGTAAGCACCACCTACAGTCTTAATAAATGTAGATAGATATATGCTTAAGACAAATTGATATCATAGTTCACAGTGTGAACACAGTGCAAGGTAAAATGTTAATTTTAGTCTTAGCCTATAAACGTGTTTTATTACCTGATAAAATATCATTCTAGTCATTCAAGTTAAATTTCTGCCATGGCCCAGAGCCTCTGGTCTTCAGAGATATTTTTCTGTGGTTATTGAGAATTCATTACTTGACTTTTATCTCAAACTTAAAATAATAATCCTAAAATAATTTGGACTGGTTTTAGATATAAATCAATAAAACTAACCACTTGTGCCTAGTCTTTAAGTGTGAGCTGCAGGCTCTCATCTGTTAACATACATTTATCCAGAACACAACCCAAATATATGGGACTCCATTTGGCCTTTCTGTGAATATATTGCATAATCAATGTATGTAGGATGTACTTAACTGCTCAAAAATGAAATGAATAAATGAGAATTACCCATAATAATTAGTTTATGACGATTAAACTTTTCAATCCTAATTCATACATTTTCTGGTATTTATTCAGTTAAATAACCCAAACTCAATACTGTTCATCCTTTTAAAAGACTTTAAATTTGCATATTTTTAAGCAAACACCAATGGCACATGAAATATCAGAGGACCACTTTTCATTTGCTGCAAAGAAGCTTTATTTGAACGTTACTGTATTTCTCTAAACCTAAGCGTTACATTGTGATTTATGAGCCGCAGGAACCTGCTTCATTCAGTCTCTTCATTCTTCTCTGGTTCTATTCTTTGGTTCCTTGTCAGAAAAGAAATCTACATTCATTAATATGCTTTTGTAAACACACAGGTCATATGTGTGTGTTTGTGAAACAGAGAGAACTACATACTCCACTTACTGTGCATTTAATTTTAACAACTTCACTGTAAAAACTTTTAGAAAATAGTGAAGAAAAGATACTCACTGCAGCGATAAAGGCGGTTGATGCGGAGAATGTCATTGGGGCTCATCTCCTTGGCTAGACCAATGGGGACGTCGGGGTCAGGGATGGGGACCATTGTTGCTTTACCATTCTTGGAGAACGCATCCCTGAGACAGAAATACAGGTTAGTGATGAATTAAACTTATATCCGTTGGTTTACTTTGAGGCTATACCTTTTATATTGCATGATAGAGTTGTAGTCGTAGGGAGTCTTGAGGTTGTTTGTTTGGGCCTTTTCGAAGTTGTTCTCCTTGCCTTTGAGAAAACAGACCAGTAATGGATTATTTTTGAATAAATTGAACGATATAAATTAGTGGATGAATGTGAAAGTAAATGGTTGTTTGTCACTGTCTCTGTGTCTAAGTGTTGACTAACTGGCCATTGTCCAGAGTGTGCCCCTCCTCAGACCCAAAGCTGCTGGGATAGGCTCCAGTCACATGACCCCTAACTGGACTGAGTGGAACAAGTAGATGAATGAAATTATGTTTTTGAGTTTAAATCACCCTCTTTCACATTCTCCATATGGATGCGGATATGCAGGTCCCGGTCTGAGCGACTTTGTTCATGTTTAAAGCCCAGAACGTGGAGCATCTCATGCTGGATAGTTTTATGAGAGAGACAACCTTTTCGAGCCAAAGAGACATTCTGACCCCCACCTTGTCGCCCCACCTTAGAGAAACAGCTGAAACAGAGGAAAACAACACTGTTGAGTTCATACTCTATTCAGACTCTGCTTTGCTGCACATTGGGACATTATTGTTACTAAACTATTAAACTGGAGATGAATGTAGGCTGCTGTCCTACCCAGTGAGGGACTGGATGTCCACAAAGTCCTTCTGTCTCTTCCGAGGGGTGAAGCGGATGCAGGTGGACTGTGCAAACGAGTCCAGGGCTTTGATGATGGTGTTCCTTTCTGTTTGGGCTAAACACAAGAGAGTCAGGCTAAAAAACATCACATGATAGACTTAACACTGTCATTAGCCCATTGTTGTCCAACTGAGCCAACTTTTCTGTGTTTTAAATTTATAATGTATATGTTTTGTGTTATATGATTATTTTATGCATTAGGACACATTTAGAATATTTTGACAAGAGTGCACGTATCTCTTCAGTAAAAGTCTATACAACAGCTGTAACCACAAATGTAGACATTAGGAAAGTGTAAAGTGGTGTAAGTTTTTATCTGTGAGAAATGCCTTTTATTCCATCTCAACATCAGCCCCTTCACTGTAAACACTTATGTCCCCTCTCCAACAGCACGACTGTTACCGTAAAGACCAGTGTAAAAGAACAGATGAGGTGCTCTGACTAAATTGATATATTTTAATGATAATGACCTACAGAAATCTGAGAAGAAGAAATTAAGATGAAGACTCACAAATATTAATTTTTTAAACTCTGAAATTTGCAAATCTCCATCTTATTCTCTTCTTCTGAAACTTATGTGGCACAAGATAATTTTACAATAGGTTCCATTTGGTGCAGCACAACAACGTAACAGAGTCTGCTCTTTTACACTGGTCTTTACAGTAACAGTTGTAATAACAGATAACAATACATCTTACACCACTTTACACTTCCTTAATGTCTACATTGGTGGTTGCAGCTGTAATATAGGCCTTTAATTAAGAGATGCAGGCTCTCTTCTAAGTTGGAAAAGTGAGTGTAAGGCTATGTTTGTTAAAACCTACAAATGTCTGAAATTGAAAATCATATGTCATTGTACTTAATTGTTTGTTGTTTCCTTGTGTTGGCTCTAATCGTAGTTCAAATCTAAACATTTCTCGTTAATTCCAGGAGGAGAGCTTACAGAACTGGTTGGAGATGCGGTAGGGCACGTAGACTTTCCCGTTACTAGCGTTAGGCCAGAGGCAGTCTTGGGCCGTGCAGGGGGCAGCGTTCTGTAGACCGTCGGGCACAACAATGTCTAGCTCTCTCACCACAGGGTCGTCCGGGTTCTTCCCTGTGACACCAAGAAACAAAGAATAAACTCAAAAACACCATTTATTATTTTTCAGTTCATACAGTTCAGTTGAATTTCTAGTTGAGCAGCCTACAGTTAGTAATCAATGGCAGGAAAATTCAACAGGTCAAATCTTTGTATGTTGTAATCCACACAATAACCTTTTTAAATGGAGCACCCACACGCATCATTTGTTCTCACTGTTCAGGACAGATCAAAAATATAAAAACAAATTAATAATGCCATGAAAGTCATTGTCAGAAAAAGGTTCTCCGTCTCATATTTTGCTCTGAATATAATATTTGACCTTCAGGTGGCGCTCAGGGCTCTATTTCCTACAGCTTCTGTAACCCTTTTAAACAAACAAACCTAATAATCTCTGGTATTATTTCAACCACTATATCTTCCTCTTCTTTTCTGCACCATTTTTATCTTACCTTTTTAGTGCTCAGTAATACTTTGATGCCTTTTTATGCCTCATTTTATACTGTTTGTTTTATACTACTATCTTGACTTTCTTGTTTCTATTTATTTACTGTATAAGTTGTTTAAGTTATTTGCAGAATTATTTCTGCAGAAAACAGACTTGTTGGTGTTTGTGTAAAACTAAGAAACTGTCTGATATTGAATGAATGTACAGTATGTATGAATATATGACAATAAGGTTTATTTTATCTAATACATACCAAGATTCTCATTGGCCTTTTCCAGCAGAGTGGAGATACTGGAGTCATCGTCCTCTACAGTGTTGTCTGAGAAGAAAAAATGGAATAATTTCTGGGGATTAGTTAAATTACTCATATATTTGGTTTTATATGGTTTATCTTTACGATGACGATTCATACCAGAGGATTTATGAAGCTTGTCAAACGTGTTCTGTAAAAACACAATTTAATTTGAAATATGAGGTATAGAAAATTATGGCTAAATTGCATTTCAGACCAGTAGGATATATTTAACTCTCTGGGGAACCTCGAGCCAAAAATGTAGACGCACAAAAAAAAAAAAAAGAAAATGCTAAAATTTCCTAAAGCACTGCAGCTGTGCTCAAAGTTACCATTTTTTTTCATAAATAACAGTGACGTAATGTTTTTAAACGGGCATTTAAAGAAGAACTTGCAGGATTTTCACCTTAACAACAGCTTTAAAATCAGTGTGATGGCTTCATGACTTATATCATGGTGGATGGGGTCTGTAATGCCCCCTCCTACCGGAGCCTTTAAGCGGAAAAACAAAATCTCTCATGGATCAGCGATATACCTCCGTCCACCAGAGGGCAGGCTCCAAAAGCGGAAATATAAGGAGAAACCCAATGGCGACTTTACAAGTGTAAACTTCATGTTTCCAGCCTGGTACAAAAGATGGCTCCGGTCTCTAGAGCTAAGTTTTTACTACATGACAACTCTGGGGAAGTCATTGGGAAAAACCAGCCTTGCCTTAGAATCGGCTGGAGTCCAGCCGGTCGACTAACTGTCCCTTGGAGTCAAGAAGTCTTGCAGGCATCTTGGGTCTCACCAGAAATGGATTGCTTAGCAACACTACACACAATCAACACTCACCCGAGTCAGTCTTAGACATTCTTCACGGCAGAGCTGGCAAAAAAGAAGCAAAAGCAGAGAAAACCGGTGCTCCTGGTCAAACGTGGAAACGCTCGTTGCCAGTAAATTTTTATGACTGTTTTTTAACATTACACCAAAGCTGTAGGAGGAGCTCTGTAGGGACTGTCAGACCTGCAGAGTGCCGCTTTTTTCTTCAGGAGTTAAAACTGATGAAGACTTGATCTGGAAATCTCATATAAATGACACAAAAGGAACAATCGCCAAAGCCATTGCCATATTACATAAAGAAAAATACTGCTTAATACTGTAAATCTGCACTTCTTACTCTGTACAATTCCCTGATTGTGCCATATTTAACATTCTTTGTAGAAATGTGAGGGTCAACATACAAAACTTACTTAAAGCCTAAAATTATTTTACAAAAAGGAGCTCTAAAAGTGATCAGTAATTGTCAAACATAATTTAAAGGTACAGTGTGTTCGTACTACATTAAAGAAACAGTGTGTTACTAGAAATGGTCTGATACTATGGAATGGACTGGACACTAATACGAAGAGTGTGGTAACTTTACAACAATAAAAAAAATATCTCTGCAACTAACTGTCCATTGTCCAGGGTGTACCCTGCCTCAGGCCCAAAGCTGCTGGGATAGGCTCCAGTCACCCGTGACCACTAACGGGACTAAGCAGTAGAAAATGAATGATTGAATAAAAAAATATATAAAAGTAATTTTGTTTTTGATAGGTGTACTGGAATGTAAATTGTGATTGTAGATGTAGTAAATTATATATTCATTCATTCATTCATTCATTCATTTATTTTCTACCGCTTAGTCCCGTTAGGGGTCATGGGTGACTGGAGCCTATCCCAGCAGCTTTGGGTCTGAGGCAGGGTACACCCTGGACAGTGGCCAGTTAGTCGCAGGACATTATAATACATTGAATATTGAATGAATTAACATAAAAACATCTGTTTTGTTTTTTTCTCTTCTGTTTAGTAAATTGAACTTATTATGATTGTTTTGCTCTTTTGTTGCAATCTATAGCACTTTTAATTAAATGTTAGAAGGGTTAGGTGCAATAGGTCTTGACTTCAGCCTAAAACCGTTTTGGTCTAGGATTTATATTTAATAATCATATAAGCATTATGTTCTTCTGTTAATTTTATAATATGTATATATAAATATATATAAATATATATATATATATATATATATATATATATATATATATTTAATTTTTTTTTTGTCTCGAGGGTCCCCAGAGGAAGCAAACAGTGTCAGTAGTGTTTAATAGTTTTTAGTGTTGCTTACCTTCTTTATGATAAAAGTGTGAGCCGAGCAGAGGAGGAGGCTGAGGACTGCGGCCTGATACATGATGGGAGCTCGATGGAACGATATCAACGACAGCCGAAGTTACACACCCCGAGAAACACAGCTACAGAGCTTTATAAAGGTGTCATGCCCTTCTAAATCTTTCCCTTATTTGGCAAACATAGTTTCACTTGAATCTGATTAGAAAAACCTGAAAAGAGAAGTGACAGTTATCACTTCAAACCCACTGTGTTTTCTGTGATGTAGACTTTGCTTGTTTTTTCTTTTTTTTTTTTTTACTTTTGCAGCCAAAAGACTTAGAAGACTAAAATCCAAAAATTTAGCAAGGCCGTTCATTCAGGTTTACAAGCAGAATCTAACAGTGAGTGCAAAAGTCCATAAAAACATCCCAGCAAACATCTGTTTTACATCATTGTCATCCCTATCCTAGCATGCATTTAACATGCATTGAATGTGCATTTAACGTGCATTTAACGTGCATTGAATGTGCATTTAACATGCATTGAATGTGCATTGAATGTGCATTGAATGTGCATTTAACGTGCATTTAACGTGCATTGAATGTGCATTTAACGTGCATTTAACGTGCATTTAACGTGCATTGAATGTGCATTTAACGTGCATTTAACGTGCATTGAATGTGCATTTAACGTGCATTTAACGTGCAATTAACGTGCAAATAACGTGCATTTAACGTGCATTTAACATGCATTTAACATGCAATTAACGTGCAATTAACATGCATTTAACGTGCATTTAACATGCATTTACTAATGACATATAAATGGCCTGGGCTGCCCCTTTTTTTATATTTTTAATTTTTCCCCTGGGTATCTACACAGCCTATGCATGTATGTGTGTGTGTGTGTGTGTGTATTTAATTTTTTTTATTTTCATTTTTTTTACACGTGTGAAAAACAACAGTGTGTAGAAAAGGTGGCAAGTTTAAATCTGTTTTAATCCATAATCTTCTTTCTCTTTATTTATCCAAATGATGACCTTCACAGATGAACCCCTGCATGAAAGAGAAACTTCATGAACCAAACCACAAGACTCTTAAAGCTAATTATATCAGATCGAGCCCGAGCACAGCTCTCCCTGGGATGTTTTAAGAGTTAAAGTAATAAAAGGCCTTCGTTATTACAAAGTCAAAAATAAAATTTAACTAAGACTCTTTTGGAAAGACTTTCAAAATATTTCTGCATCAGAATTTTGATGCAGAAATATGTGTTGCATAATAATATATAAAACCTTTAGAGAGAATTTAAATAAAACCCTAGGCAAGGCAAGGCAAGGCAAGGCAAGGCAAGGCAAGGCAATTTTATTTATATAGCACAATTCATACACTTGGTAACTCAAAGTGCTTTACAGGAATAAAAGACAATTTACAAGATTTATATTGAGAAACATAAGAAAAAATTAAAAACATTTTTAAAAGAAGAGTGCAGATAAAAGAAAAAACACTTTAGGTTGTGGTGTAGGCGGAGCTAAAGAGGAAGCTTTTTAACCTCCCCTTGAACATTGTTAAAGTTGAGGCTGTTCCAGATTTTTGCTGCATCAAACTTAAACACTGCTTCACCTTGTTTAGTTCTAACTCTGGGCACGAGCAGAAGGCCTGTCCCAGTTGTTCTCAGAGTCCGAGGAGGTTCATAAGTAACTAGCATGTCAGAGATATATTCTGGTGCTAAACCATTTAGAGACTTGTAAAACAGCAGTGCTGTTTTACAAGTCTATTCTTGGAGCAACAGGAAGCCAGTTGAGGGATTTTAAAACTGGCGTGATGTGGTTGTACTTCCTGGTTTTGGTTAGAACCCGAGCAGCCGCGTTCTGAATAAGCTGCAGCTGTCTTAACCCTCGTTTTGAGAGACCAGTGAGCAGGCCGTTACAGTAATCTAACCTGCTGGAGATAAAAGCATGGATAAGTTTCTCTAAGTCTGGTTGAGACATCATCCCTTTGACTCTGGAAATGTTTTTAAGGTGATAAAATGCAGATGATGTAATTGACTTAATGTGACTGTGGAAATTCAAGTCTGAGTCCATGATGACCCCTAGATTTCTAACCTGATTTTTAGATTTTAGAGAAAGAGACTCGTGGTGACTGCTGACACTTTCTCTTTGTTTCTGTGGCCCAAAGATGATAAGTTCAGTCTTGTTTCTGTTCAGTTGGAGAAAATTATTTTGCATCCACATGTCAATCTGTTCGATGCAGTGACACAGTGAATGGATTGGTCCATTTTCACCTGCTGTGAGTGAAATGTAAATCTGAGTGTCATCTGCATAATTATGTTATGATACGTCACAGCTGCGTATTAACTGGCCTAAAGGAAGCATGTAGAGATTGAATAATAGAGGTCCCAAGATAGACCCTTGTGGAACCCCACATGTCAGGGCCATTTGGTCTGACACACAGTTACCAACCGAAACAAAGTACTTCCTGTCTTCAAGATAGGACTGAAACCATTTAAGGGCAGTTCCAGTGATACCTATCCAGTCCTCTAATCTTTGTGTCAGGATTTCATGGTCCACTGTATCAAACGCAGCACTCAAGTCCAACAGACCTAAGACTTTGCCTGCATCAGTGTTTATACGGATGTCATTTGTGACTTCGATAAGTGCAGTCTAAGTACTGTGATGGGGCCTGAATCCTGACTGAAAAGGATCAAAGCAGTTGTTAAGTAATAGAAAGTCATTAAGTTGTTGACATACAACTTAATGACTTTCGCATGTTTAATGCCTTGAACCTTGTCGTTGAAAAACAATGCAAACTCATTGCATTTAGTGGTGGACACTAATTCTGGAGGAAATGGAGCTGGAGGGTTTGTTAATCTGTTCACTGTAGCAAACAGGACACGCAGGTTGTTACTATTGTTGTTTATGATCTCTGAGAAGAATATTTCTCTTTCTTTTTGCAAAGTTTGATTGAAAACATGCAAATTTTCTTTGTATACCTCATAATGAATTAAGAGTTTCAATTTACACCATTTTCTTTCGGCTTTTCGGCATTCCCTTTTCTGTGCCCTGACAGAGTGAGCATTGCTCCATGAAGCCTTCTGCCTCGTCCTGATCACTTTAACCTTAACAGGAGCAATTGTGTCCATAACATTTAAATTACCTGAACTATAACAATTCAACAAATCATCAACTTGACCTGATGAGGCATTTTCAAACCTGATTGCCTCCATAAACTGTGTCCTGGTGTTATCGTTAATGTGTCTCTCTCTCTCTGTGCAAATAACCGAAAGCATTTCAGTAAACTCATTAATAAAATCATGACATTGTTGGGGTGGTTTGTAAAGAACTACATATAAAATAGATGGAGAAAACCTCAACTCCATTTTGAATGACACATACTCAAATGATGAAAACTCTCCAAGTGATAGCTTCTGGATAAGAATATTATCCCTAAGAAAGGCACATACACCACCACCCTTTTTGTTTTCCCGTATTTTGGATAAAAATGTGAAATTCGATGGGGTGGATTCGATAAGGACCGCATTTCCAGTCCTGCTGTCTAACCATGTTTCTGTTAAAAACATAAAATCAAGCTTATTTGAAGTTATAAAATCATTAATTTAAAAAGATTTGTTTCCCAAAGACCTGACATTGAACACTGCAAGTTTTAAGTCTGTTTGAGCAGGACCTGACTTTATCTGTTTGCAGGGGATTTGAATCAGATTTGTCTGATTAGACAATCTAACTGTTATTCTCTTCTTTAATTGCGACTTCTGACTGTAGTTATGGAGCTAGGGGGGAGTGTTCTCTCCCAGGGCCTCAGGTTGATAAGTGGTTTATTATGACGAAAAGTCCTGGAACAGCAGAGGCCCTCAGTGTCCTAATCACTGATAGTAGCCTTGATGCTAGTGAAGGCTTTTGGATCTGGTCTGGGAGGAGCTGGTTTGGGAGGGGGTGGAGGGGGTCTGACAGGGGTGTATTGGACTCTAGGTAGTGGCCGAGGTGAAGCAGTGGTACTCCTGAGTGGTATTGGGGGTGATGTTTTTAGTGATGATGATAGAACCCGTGACCTGGCCAAGTTAGGTGTAAGGGGTATCATCTTAATTCCAGATTTAACTAAAATTTCCAGGTGATCTGGAAATCCCATTGGTGAATCCGGAGATGGGACAGAGATGGTGAGGTCCGCAGAAGGTGTTGATGTTACTGGGGGGGTCCATAGTCCTATTGGGGGAGTCCATTTCAGTGGAGGAGGTGTTATGGTGTTGGTGTTGATGGTGGTACAGTCAGATGAGGATCCAGATGAGGGGAGGAGTGCTGTTATATCAGTGACTGGAGCACTTGGAAAGCTGCATGTAGCAAATCTACTATTGTTTAAGTCTCTGACAGCACCGTCTCCAAGCAGCAAGATATCTCTGACCAGTGGCGGATACAGAACGTCATTAATAGGTGGGCCTGGTGAATATACGGTGGGGCCTTGGGTTTATTTTTATATTATACACCTGATTCCCGTGCTCCGTATTATAGAGCAATAACTACCTATACACATAGCAACTGGATAGCTCAGTTGGTAAACAGTAGGCTTTACATTTAGTGTGCCCAGGTTCGAATCTACCTTGGGACACTATGTGTATTAGTTGTTTTTCACGTTTTTGTAATTTATTGATCATGGCATGCTGTCTTATATTTTCCAGTTTTCAGCTCAGTAACCTCAGTTTTGCATATAAGGTGTAGTGACCAAGGATACCAGATGCAGGTCAACTGGAGGGCAGCACTAAAATTGTCAAATCCCGGCAATTTAAGCTGTAATCCACCTTCTCCAAACACAGGAAATGTTTTCTTTTGCCAGCCAAAAGGACTTTTCATGTTAGAGATGATTTCAAAGTTCTCCTGTTAACATATAAAATCCTTTGTGGACGCTCGCCCTCTTACCTATCTGACCTCATCACCCAGTATACTCCAGCTCGTACCCTTCGCTCTCAGGACGAAGGGTACAAGGCTTTTTTTTTTTTTTTGTCATTTAGCAGAGGTTTTTATCCAAAGTGACTTGCATTAAGCTTCCATTCACCAGTGTTACATTTACACAGAAACAAAGAGAAAGTGTCAGCAGTCTCCTTGAGTCTCTTTTTCTAAAATCAAAAAATCAGGTTAAAAATCTAGGGGTCATCATGGACTCAGACTTGAATTTCCACAGTCACATTAAGTCAATAACATCATCAGCATTTTATCACCTTAAAAACATTTCCAAAGTCAAAGGGATGAAGTCTCAACCAGACCTAGAAACTTATCCATGCTTTTATCTCCAGCAGGTTAGATTACTGTAACGGCCTGCTCACTGGTATCTCAAAACGAGGGTTAAGACAGCTGCAGCTTATTCAGAACGTGGCTGCTCGGGTTCTAACCAAAACCAGGAAGTATAACCACATCAGTTCAGTTTTAAAATCTCTGCACTGGCTTCCTGTTGCTCAGAGAATAGACTTTAAAACAGCACTGCTGGTTTACAAGTCTCTTAATGGTTTAGCAGCAGAATATATTTCTGACATGTTAGTTGCTTATGTACCTCCTCGGACTCTGAGAACATCTGGGACAGGCCTTCTGCTCGTGCCCAGAGTTAGAACTAAACAGGGTGAAGCAGCGTTTAAGTTTCATGCAGCAAAAATCTGGAACAACTTCGACTTTAACAATGTTCATGGGAAGGTTAAAAACATTTATCTTTAGCTCCGCCTACATTACGTCTTAAAGTGTTTTTTTATCTGCACTCTTATTTTTTAATTTTTCTTATGTTTCTTAATCTTAGCCTTGCCTTCCCTCGTCTCGCATAGGAGTATTTATTGTTAATACATTTTTTCAAGTATTCTACTGAAGTGCTTCCCTTTAATTCCTCATCTAGACAAGAAAAGACATTTAGTTTTGTATAGCCCAATATTACAACAACAGGCGCTTCAAAGGGCGCAACAGACTACTCTAGACAACATCCCCCGTCCTTAGACCTCCCATCAGGGTCAGGAAAAACTCCTAAAAAAAACCCAGCTGTGAAAAAAGAGAAACCTCAAGGAGAACCACAGAAGGAGGGATCTACTCCCAGGACAGACAGGCCGTGCAGAAATGTGTCCTGGACAGTTGAAACAACATAGAAATAGACAAAATATACTTAGAAAAACAACAAGACCTCTGTGTAAGTAAGCCAACATCAAGATAGATGGGCTGGGGGGTCCACACCTGTCCTGTCTAACCCACAAGTCTACCCCACACAGAGTGATAAACGTTTTTTTAAGGTGTTTTTTTTTTTTTTTTTGCTCAAGTTATATTTCCTGTCCCTGTTTTGGAACATGTTTTACATTGTTTGGAGGCAAATTGTGCCTTGCTTTATATATTATTTGTACAGTTTTAAATTTGACAAAATCTTTATTTAATTTTTTTAAAACAGTGAGTTCATATGGTCCCTAAACCCAGCATTTTGTACAGTGGGGATAGAAAGTTTGGGCACCCTAAGTAAAAAGGTTACCCCAGGTTTTATTAATGTGCATAAAGATGCCAAGAAAAGATGGAAAAATCTCCAAAAGGCTTCAAATGACAGATTAGACATCCTTATAATAAGTCAAAAAAAGTTAGATTTTATTTCCATCATTGACACTTTCAAAATAACAGAAAACAAAAAATTGGTGTCTGCAAAAGTTTGGGCACCCTGCAGAGTTAATACCTTGTACTGCCCCCTGTGACAAGCTAGGACCTGACAGTGTCATGGATTGTTCTCAATCATCGTCTGGATAGACCAGGTGATGTCAATCTCAAAGGTTTTAAATGCCCAGACTCAGCTGACCTTGCCCCAACAATCAGCACCATGGGTTCTTTTAAGCAGTTGTCTAGAAAACTGAAACTGAAAATAGTTGACGCTCACAAAGCAGGAGAAGGCTATAAAAAGATAGCGAAGCGTTTTTAGATGCCAATATCTTCTGTTCGGAATGTAATTAAGAAATGGCAGTCATCAGGAACAGTAGAAGTTAAAGCAAGATCTGGAAGACCAAGAAAAATATCAGACAGAACGGCTCGCAGGATTGTGAGAAAAGTAAGTCAAAACCCACGTTTGACTGCACGATCCCTCCAGAAAGATCTGAGACACTGGAGTTGTGGTACACTATTCCACTATAAAGAGATACTTGTACAAATATGGACTTCATGGAAGAGTCATCAGAAGAAAACCTCTTCTACCCCTCAACACAAAAATCAGCGTTTGAAGTTTGCAAATGAACATATAGACAAGCCTGATGCATTTTGGAAACAAGTTCTGTGGACCGATGAGGTTAAAATAGAACTTTTTGGAGGGAATGAGCAAAGGTATGTTTGAAGAAGAAAGGGCACAGAATTTAATGAAAAGAAGCCCTGTCCAACTATTAAGCATGGGGTTGGATCAAAATTCTTTACCTGGGGTGCCCAAACTTTCGATCCTCACTGTATAATCCTTATTACTTTTATTTTAAGTATGAAAAGAGAATTTAGATTTGTTTTATAAGTTTTACCCCAGACCTCAGAACAGTAGGGATGTTTGGCAAAAAAAGGGTACAATAGACAGTATAGAAGTATAGTAGAAGATATTGTAGCAACCAGGACACAGAGTTCAGGCCATGGACTGTATCATACAAGGGTTGACCGCACTAAATGTCACGGACTGACAATTTATGGTGTAAAACCCCTTTTTCAGACTCAGAAAGTGTTTGCTCTACTAAAAGAAAAGGATCTTATCACCCCCCTGTTAATGTGGAACAGCTGGCCGGTTGTTTTCTTAAGGACAGGAAAACTCAGGAATAACCCTAATTAACGACTTTGCCCTTCTCCATCTCAAAGGAGATCAAGGTGTTATCTCTGACCAAACCAGACTTTCGTCTCCACCCGACAGAATGTAATCCTTTGAATTACGGTTTGGCTATTAACACCCGACAGGAATGCTTTTGAAGTGTAAAAGACTTGAGACTTCTGGGAGGGCAACATACTGCCATCTAGTGACAGTATGGATGAACGCCGCTAAGTCTTTCATCAAACCAATGACTTAAACTTTTTCCTTTTTAGACGGAAAGGTTTTCAAAGGACATTGTGTTATTGTGTTTATGCCATCAAAAGTGTGTATCTAAGTATATGGTAAGGCTCCTCACAGGATCCGGAGTCATAACGAGAAGAATCGACCCTCCTTCCATCAGTCTCACAAGTTTACAGTTAATAAAATTGTTGAATGAATTTATGTGTTTCAGCATGTGTGAAGATGTATTCTATCGGTATGAATCTGCAGTACCAATGTATGTGTATGCTTATGATGTTTGTGAAAAACTAAGAATTCAATGTTACTTTGTGGAAGGTAAAAGGATTATTTGAATTAAAATTTAGTTGGGATAAACTTACCCCAGGCCGTGCCTAACACGCCCCAGGCCAGCTCAAAACACGCCTCTTCAAGCCGCGGACAAAACGCGTGCGCACACCGGAAACCTCGATCTTACGCTCTTAGTCTTCTTACTCTCTTAAGCCTCTTCTCTCTTTGTATCTATCTGCTTCTTGATTATTTTCGCGCAACTCCTCTTTTCCGCCTCGGACCCTCTTTAACTATTAACTTACTTTTAAATTGTTCTAGACCTGTTGCACCCGCCATGCAAACGTGATTTTTCTTTTTAAAGCTACACATTGCCTATTTTTGTAAGACACTCTTGTGACGTCACTCGCACGAGAAGGAAGACATTTTGGTAGTTCTTGTGAAAGACCAAGAAAGACTCCGCTTGAACTAACAGACGCTTTAAGCCAGAGGAACGACTCCCGAGACCCCTTTTTCCAGTGGTCAGTTTTCAAAGACTCTAATCTGTTCCTGCCTAATGCCAACGGCAGAGATAGACAGCTTTATACAGTTGCCGCCTTTCATCAACTCCGCTTCAACAGCCGCGTCGCTAACCAGCCAGCGGCATCGTCACGTGACGGACGCCTTGTGAGAGCGGTCTCTTCTAAACCCAGACGCCCCGCTTCAGAGCTCCGAAGCAAAACTTTGGACCTGGGACGGAAATCGAACTGGGCCAGTACCAGCGAACCAAGAAAGCCGCACATGACACAACAGGAGTTTTGGCGTTCTAAACTGTATTTTATAAGCTCAAGTCACTATACCTTCATCTTTATTTCCTTCTAAATCCCTTAAACGTTCCTTAGGATAAACGGCATATTTAATGGTTCAAAATTTCTATTTCCCTTTCACTCCACAAAGTTCTAGTCAGTAAATGTTATTGTTTATTATTCTGTTTTAATCATTCTCATTATCCGTCAATAATCTTTTCCTTTGTGTCCTATCCCATCATTCCCCATTAATATGTTAACGTTGTGTAATCTTTAATAAAACCCCATAAAACGTTAAAGATCTTGATTTGGTGTTTTAATGTTTATATAAGACATATTCAAAACAGATAGAATTCTTTTCCTTCAGATTAATTGAGACTTAGTAAATATAATCAGTTTCCCAGAACTTATCTGGGTGGTGCCCTCAACGAGACAATAATTTTAATAATAAAAATATTAATTGATAATTTACCAAAATTAATAAATTTATATTTCTATTACATTCAAAATCACTACAATATAGTATATCTAACCAAATGACTTGTGTGCAAAAGATTTTCACCATTTTTAAATTTAAATTGTGTCAATTCAACAAGGTCTTTTTTTCAGTGTGTAAAGCAGTCTTTGTTGTTTCATACCTAATTGGTCTCAATCACATAAACACTGACCACTTCAAAACAAACTGTGTGCGTATCGTTATGTGTAGAAAGCTGCGCGGGTCTCAGAGCAAAGTGGAGCCTTTACGCACAGATAGAACAGACATGTGTCACACCTGATAGGACTTGGTCCAAGGCCAGGCAGAGACAAGGAATGTGGATGATGGCAGAACCAATGAGTTTTACATTCAATAAAGACAACTGAAAGTTTTTTTATCTGCACTCTTTGTCTTTTGAAGTTAAAGTTCTTCTTAACTTTCTTATTCTAAATCTTGACTGCGTATTTTAAATTTGAATTGTTTTTGGGCGTGGTCCCGCTCCTACATTTAGCTGCAATGGGCTTTAAAGAACAACACACACTGCTGTTGACTTGTGCTTTGATTAAGATCAGCTGTTTAACTCATCCTTGCCACGCCTCGCTTTTTTAATCACCTCCTCACCACCTTATCTTCCATAAATATTCATTTACATGTTAACTCATCATTTACATAGCACACATTAGCATCAGATCGTTATAACAAGCTGCTCTGTATTTGACAACCTTCACCATCAATGTTATATTTATTTTTTTGTTTTCTGCAGATGTTCCTGTTTTTCACTGATTTGGTAAGACTCTATTGCAACTCTGTGCCCACAATTAGAGAAGTCATGGACAAATGTGAAACACACCTCAGAGTCTGAACTAATCAAAATGACAGATGAAGAAATACAATAAACCTCACAATTGGGACAAAAAATACAAAAACATCACCTGAACAATGGAAAATGTAGCCTATTGTAAATAAATAAAAAGGCATAAACTGATTGCATTAGATAGAGTTAACGTTAAATACTAGCATATACAGCATATTTATGACCCGGTGCTTCTCTGAGACAGTTGTCTTGTTCCTGAAGATTTATTTTTGGCTGATGACAGGTCAAACTGTGAACGCTGGAGAAGGACAGCTCAGCAGAAGCCTCACGTAGCCTCAGAACAGAAATAAACCAATCATTATTGAGCTACAGACCTACAAACACTGTTATCAATTCTGGTGCATTGGCTCAGTGGTAGGGGTCGTCCTTCAACCGGAAGGTTGATGGTTCGATTCCCACTCTCCCCACAGTTCATACTGTCATTGTGTCCTTGTGCACCTAACCCACCTTGCCAGGTTTTGACCTCACAACCTTCTTGCTGTTAGGCAGGAGTGCTATCCACTCTGCCACGTGCACCCCAACTACGATAAAAACTATTATTATCATTATTATTATTATTGCTATATATGCAATATTTTTAATATCTGTTTCCATCTTTTATTACATTTAGCAGACGCTTTTATCCAAAGTGACTTAAATTAAGGTTCCATTCACCAGTGTTACAGCTGGAACACCACTGGAGGCCAGATGGTCTAAGTGTCTTGCCCAAGGACACAATGACAATGTATGATCTGTGGGGAGAGTAGGAAATGAACCGCCAACCTTCCGGTTATATGACCACCGCTCTACCACTGAGCCACTGCGCATCGTTATATGAAATGTTATTACATATAACATTAGTAATGCTACTAATAATGAGGGCTATAACATTCAGGACTTACAGTATATTTAAAATAAATAGCTCATTTAGTTGATTAATGGATAAATAAACAAACAAATAAGGCTGGATGAGGTTGTGGTGGTAATAATTATGGGCCGGCAGTACTGGTGTAAGAAAGAGTATGAATTATGAATTATGAATTGAGAGCTTTTATGGCTTTCCATTTTACCACTTACCTTTAAGAATTCAATCAAGTTTAGTGCTGTGTTGCCTTAATAATTTGTTTAACTCAAATAAAATGTTTCTTTTAAATAAAATAAACTGTCTACAAAAGGCTACAATGCGGCATGTTTACATTCATGTGGCTGTGTCTCGTTCATTAACATGTACTGTCCCAATCAAATACATAAAATAATAATAAATATATAATAATGACTTGGACTCGACTTGGACCTTTCTTTAGTGACTTGGACCTGCAGTTTAACTAAAGATGACTCGACTCGGTCTCAACTTGAAATTGTTTGTATGATTCAGACTTGGACTCAGACTTGTATTTTAAAAGACTGATTGATTGTAGAGTCTTCTTGCAGTCGTTCTGTCCTGCAGCTCACTGATCCCAGACGCCCACTGGCTGCTGTTCAAAAGACCAATGCAGGGGATGGTCCATGTTGTTTAGTATAGCATCCTAGCATCTCCAAACTATTGCCTATGACCTCCTGGTTCCTGGGTACTTTTAAATTTGATGCATATGTTGACAGTTCTATCACCAAATTTATTTTAAATTTATTAAAATATTTAGAAAGTCTTTTAAGTCTCGATGCTGCAGAAGTAAAAAAAAAGAAACAAGCAATGCCTACATCTTACACAAAACACAGCGGGTTTGAAGTAATAACGGTCACTTCTGATTTCAGAAAATTCCAGTGAAACCAAGTTTGCCAAATAAGGAAAAGATGTAGAAGTGTGTGACACCTTTATAAAGCTCTGTAGCTGGGTTTCTCGAGGTGTGTTGACTTCTGCTGTCGTTGATATCGTTCTACTGAGCTCCCATCATGCATCAGGCCGCAGTCCTCAGCCTCCTCCTCTGCTCGGCTCACACTTTTATCATAAAGAAGGTAAGCAACACAGAAAATTATTAAACACTACTGACACTGTCTGCTCCCTCTGAAGACCCTCGAGACAAAAAATAAACAATCAATCATTTTCAGGATTTTAACCCTTTGAGTTCAGTTTTTGGCTCGAGGGTCCCCCGAGAATTAAATATATCCTACTGGTCTGAAATGTTATTATAGCCTTTCTTTATTAACTAATATTTAAACTTAAATTGTTGTTTTTTTACAGAACCCTTTTGACAAGAATAATGAATCCTCTGGTATGAATCATCATCGTAAACAGTTACTAAAGACCAAAAACATATAAGTAATTTAACTAACCCCAAAAATTTACCATTTTTTCCTCCTCAGACAACACTGTAGAGGACGATGACTCCAGTATCTCCACTCTGCTGGAAAAGGCCAATGAGAATCTTGGTATGTATTAGATAAAATAAACCTTATTGTCATATATTCATACATACTGTACATTCATTCAATATCAGACAGTTTCTTAGTTTTACACAAACACCAACTGTTTTCTGCAAAAATAATTCTGCAAATAACTTTATTAACTTATACAGTAAATAAATAGAAGCAAGAAAGCCAAGATAGTAGTATAAAACAAACAGTATAAAATGAAGCATAAAAAGGCATCAAAGTATTACTGAGCACTAAAAATGTAAGATAAAAAATGGTGCAGAAAAGAAGAGGAAGATAACGTGGTTGAAATAATACCAGAGATTATTAGGTTTGTTTGTTTAAAAGGGTTACAGAAGCTGTAGGAAATAGAGCCCTGAGCGCCACCTGAAGGTCAAAATGTGAGACGGAGAACCTTTTTCTGACAATGACTTTCATGGCATTATTAATTTGTTTTTATATTTTTGATCTGTCCTGAACAGTGAGAACAAATGATGCGTGTGGGTGCTCCATTTAAAAAGGTTATTGTGTGTATTACAACATACAAAGATTTGACTTGTTGAATTTTCCTGCCATTGATTACTAACTGTAGGCTGCTCAACTAGAAATTCAACTGAACTGTATGAACTACAAAAGAATAAATGGTGTTTTTGAGTTTATTCTTTGTTTCTTGGTGTCACAGGGAAGAACCCGGACGACCCTGTGGTGAGAGAGCTAGACATTGTTGTGCCCTACGGTCTACAGAACGCTGACCCCTGCACCGCCCAAGACTGCCTCTGGCCTAAAGCTAAAGATGGGAACGTCTACGTGCCCTACCGCATCTCCAACCAGTTCTGTAAGCTCTCCTCCTGGAATTAACGAGAAATGTTTAGATTTGAACTACGATTAGAGCCAACACAAGGAAACAACAAACAATTAAGTACAATGACATCTGATTTTAAATTTCAGAAATTTGTAGGTTTTAACAAACATAGCCTTACACTCACTTTTCCAACTTAGAAGAGAGCCTGCATCTCTTAATTAAAGGCCTTTATTACAGCTGCAATCACCAATGTAGACATTAAGGAAGTGTAAAGTGGTGTAAGATGTATTGTTATCTGTTATTACAACTGTTACCGTAAAGACCAGTGTAAAAGAGCAGACTCTGTTATGTTGCTCTGCTGCACAAAATCAAATAGAGCATTTGGCAATGTTATCTTGTGCCAGATAAGTTTAAGAAGAAAAGAATAAGACGGAGACTTAAAATAAAATAAAAAGAATCATGATTTTTTAAGATTCTTTATCTTAATTTCTTCTTCTCAGATCTGTGTAGGCCACTATCACAAAATAGATCAATTTAGTCAGAGCACCTCATCTGTTCTTTTACACTGGTCTTTACGGTAACAGTCGTGCTGTTGGAGAGGGGACATAAGTGTCGACAGTGAAGGGGCTGATGTTGAGATGAAATAAAAGGCATTTCTCACAGATAAAAACTTACACCACTTTACATTTTCCTAATGTCTACATTTGTGGTTACAGCTGTTGTATAGACCTTTACTGAAGAGATACGTGCACGCTTCTTAATAGTTTTATTGTTTATAATTTCTAAATGTGTCCTAATGCATAAAATAATCATATAACACAAAACATATACATTATACAATAAAACACAGAAAAGTTGGCTCAGTTGGACAACAATGGGCTAATGACAGTGTTAAGTCTGTCATGTGATGTTTTTTAGACTGACTCTCTTGTGTTTAGCCCAAACAGAAAGGGACACCATCATCAGAGGCCTGGACTCGTTTGCACAGTCCACCTGCATCCGCTTCACCGCTAGGACAGGACAGAGGGACTTTGTGGACATCCAGTCCCTCTCTGGGTAGGACAGCAGCCTACATTCATCTCCAGTTTAATAGTTTAGTAACAATAATGTCCCAATGTGCAGCAAAGCAGAGTCTGAATAGAGTATGAACTCAACAGTGTTGTCTTTCTCTGTTTCAGCTGTTGGTCTAACGTGGGGCGACAAGGTGGGGGTCAGGAGGTCTCTTTGGCTCGAAAAGGTTGTGTCTATCATAAAACTGTCCAGCATGAGATGCTCCATGCTCTGGGCTTTGAACATGAACATAGTCGCTCAGACCGGGACCTGCATATCCGCATCCATCTGGAGAATGTGGAAAAGGGTGATTTAAACTCAAAAACATCATTTCATTCATCTACTTGTTCCACTTAGTCCAGTTAGGGTTCATGTGACTGGAGCCTATCCCAGCAGCTTTGGGTCTAAAGAGGGGCACACTCTGGACAATGGACAGTTAGTCAACACTTAGACACACAGACAGTGACAAACAACCATTTACTCTCACATTTATCTACTAGGAGTAATTTAGATTGTTCAGTTTATACATAAATAATCCATTACTGGTCTGTTTTCTCAAAGACGAGGAGGAAAACTTCGAAAAGGTCCAAACAAACAACCTCGGTACTCCCTGACTACAACTCTGTCATGCAATATGAAAGGTATAGCCACAAAGTAAACGAATGGATATGAGTTTCATTCATCACTAACCTGTATTTCTGTCTCAGGGATGCATTCTCCAAGAATGGTAAAGCAACAATGGTCCCCATCCCTGACCCCAACGTCCCCATTGGTCTAGCCAAGCGGATGAGCCACAATGACATCCTCCGCATCAACCGCCTTTATCGCTGCAGTGAGTATCTTTTCTTCACTATTTTCTAAAAGTTTTGACAGTAAAGTTGTTTAAATTATTTTCGGATTTAAACTCTTATAAGCACAATGTCAAACCCATTCACAAAGACACTTTGTTGTAGAATTAAATGTACAGTAAGTGGAGTATGTAGTTCTCTCTCTTTCTGAAGTCACTCACACATATGACCTGTGTGTTTACAAAAGCATACTAATGAATGTGAGTTTTTTCTTTTCTGACAAGGAACCAAAGAATAGAACCAGAGAAGAATGAAGAGACTGAATGAAGCAGGTTCCTGCAGCTCATAAACCACAATGAAACGCTTAAGTTTAGAGAAATACTGTAACGTTCAAATAAAGCTTCTTTGCAGCAAATGAAAAGTGGTCCTCTGATATTTCAAGTGCCGTTGGTGTTTGCTTGAAAATATGCAAATTTAAAGTCTATTAAAAGGATGAACAGTATTGAGTTTGGGTTATTTAACTGAATAAACACACGACACATAAGCAGGAGCACTATCAGAGGGACGTGTGCAGTACAGAGTGATAAGTGACCCAGCTCTGACCGATACAGAAAGTACCTCCTGATTTTTTCACATTTGTCCGTTTTGGGTCCAAATATAGATAATATAGATACTGCTTTGGGAAAAAATAACATATGCTTTAGTTATATTTAGACCTGACAGCTGCTGAACACCAGAAAATATATAAACTTGGATTGAAACGTTTATCTAACTGTCATAAATTAATTATTATGGGTAATTCCATTCATTCACTAATACACCTTTAACCCCTTTTTACTAATTACCAACATATCTGTCATAAAGAAATACATATTTCATATGTAAACTGCCATATATAATGTACCAATACATTTGAATATACAGTATTCATGGGTTTTAGTTACATGACTTTTTCCTGATATGGATGCCATTTTGAGGTTTTTTGACCGTTCAAAAGATAGAACAGCAATGTTTTCAATTGTTAATTTTCTATTAGAGCCCACAT
Source organism: Perccottus glenii (assembly GCA_024416835.2). Taxonomy (NCBI): domain Eukaryota; kingdom Metazoa; phylum Chordata; class Actinopteri; order Gobiiformes; family Odontobutidae; genus Perccottus; species Perccottus glenii. The sequence goes on along the minus strand of CM044548.2, from coordinate 3,082,972 downwards.
TTTATGTAATGGGCTCACAGTGGAAGTGCAGCGAGATTACTTTGTTGAGGTTTTCAAAAGCAAACTCAAAACATACTTATTTACACCAAACATATGGAGACTGATTGATCATAGGTACATGCTCAACCTCTCATATCATTATTACACCCGCCTACTGTTTTTTCTCCTTTTCTATCTCCTCCTAGGGTGACATGTACGTGGAATACATTTTTTGCTCAAGTTATATTTCCCGTCCCTGTTTTGGAAATTTTTTGAATATTGTGTGGAGGCAAAATGTGCCTTGCTTTATATATTATTTGTACAGCCTTATGTATAATTCTTTTTTTTTTTTTTTTTTTTTAAGTAGGAAATGAGAATTTTGGTTAGTTTTATAAGTGTTACACTTTGCTATTTTTGATTTAACACTGGTTATTTGTGGTTTTCAGTTAAAGTTATGGTCAAGAATGATGCAAAGGAAATTGTCTTTGTCTATACGTTTTTTAATTTCATTATTTATATAAATTTTGACCTGTACGTCAATTTTTTGATTAACCAATGACATGAAATTTGTTTATAGATTTAAAAATGCTTTATTATGATCAAAACATTTTATGTTTTTTTTATTTCTATTGTAACCTCAGCCATTAACTGTGGCAAACCCTTCCCAGAGCATTAATTGTATCTGCATTTGTAAAAAAAAAAAAGTTTAAATGTTGTTGTTTTTTTTAGCTAGGACATAAATCGTTTATATAGAATTAAAACAAGCTTTGGACCCAATACCGACCCCTGGGGTACTCCACAGGTAATGCATCTCAGTGTAGATTTATACTTGTACAAACTGTTGTCTATTTGTTTAACCACTGCAGTGGATTGCCTTTAATACCATTTTTACAGATTTTGAATTAGAATATCCTGATTAATTCTATCAAATGCTTTTTATAGTTTTGTAAAAATTGCTAAAACTTCTTCCTTTAAATATGATACTGTTACTTTCTTAACCAGATTGATTAATGCAAGGGCCGTAGACATGTTATCTCTAAAGTTAGATTGTACTTGTCAATTACACCGTTGTGTTGATCGACATGTTTATATTTTATTGAAAGTGATTAAATAATATTTTTTCAGTTGCTTGAGTGAAATGAGCTATTAGCCACAAGTTAAAGTTTTGAATCAGTTTCTCACAAAATTCACTGGAATTTCTCTCAAATAAGTAAAATTATTGTAACATTATCTTCTAAATATGTCTTTGCAAAAACAACACAGTTTCTGGAAACTGTGTGTTGAGACTACATCTTACACAAAGAACAGTGGGTTTGAAGTAATAACGGTCACTTCTGTTTTCAGGCTGTCAGTCAGTCTCAATGTTTGCCAAATAAGGGAAAGATGTAGAAGTGTGTGACACCTTTATAAAGCTCTGTAGCTGGGTTTCTTGAGGTGTGTTACCTTCTGCTGTCGTTAACATTGTTCCACTGAGATCCCATCATGCTTCAGGCCGCAGTCCTCAGCCTCCTCCTCTGCTCGGCTCACACTTTTATCATAACGAAGGTAAGCAATACAGGAGAAAAACTATTTAACCCCCACTGACACTTTTTGCCAACCTCTGGGGAACCTTGAGACAAAAATGTACAAACTGCTTTAAAATAATAATATATCAATATATTTATTAATGTTTTCTGCACAAATCTCTTTAACCACTCCAGCTCTGCTTAAAACTACAAAATATTTATTATTGTTTAGATAGATTTAGTAGATATTTATTTTCCCCAACGAGGAAATTTGTCTTGGGTAAAGTTCAGCGTTGCTGAAACAGAAAGAACAAAATCAAGGCATCAATATAATTATAACCACAATATTTAAATAAAAAATATAATCAAGTAAATGACTACTACTAAATGCAGGACAAGTCGGTCTACTGTGAGGGAGGCTCTTGATTATATATTTGATCACCACACTATTTTATATGGTTCATTACAAATGTCTTTGGTAACTTTGACCCAAAGTAGTCTGTGAACAGTATGCTTTTAATCTGATTATTTCTTATAATCAAAATAATCTATGTAATAAGTATTGATAATCTATGTGTCATTTCACTTTTTTATGATGAGTCTTAATGGAACGGTAATTTTAACTGGTAACACACAATTTTTTAACATGAAATGAACAGAACATAAGAGTTAATAAGCACCATTAAGTAAGAAACATTGTTAATAATGTCTAAGTCATGAATAACAAGCTCATGTGTAGTTTTATACAAATAATAAGTCAGCTTCCATTAATGGATTATTCATTACTTAATTGTTAAAAACACATTTAATAATGCTTTACTACTGCTCTTTGGTGTATAGTTATTCTAAAGTGTGACTGATATGTCTTTATATAATGAATAAGATTAAGAATTTCCCCTTAGATATGAATAAAAGTAATTCTGATTCTGAATAATGGGGCGTGGTCTTGGATGTCTCAAAAAGTAGCACCAACATTAATTTTTATTGCATTTTATGTGGTTTTTTTAACAGTGACATCATGTTTTAAGACTGGAATTTAAAGAGTTAAAAAAAATCCTAGAAATGATTGAGTTGAATTGAGTATTTGGTAGTTCTGAGCACAGCTGCAGTTCTAATACAGATTTTAGCTTTTTTATTTTGTTTCTTGGAGATCTACTCTTTTGGCTCGAGGGTCCCCAGAGACTTAAATATATCCTATTTGTCTTCAATGCAATTTAGCCTTTTATTATTTATTACCTCATATTTCAACTTAAATATTTTATTTTTTTACAGAACACGTTTGAAAAGATTGATGAATCCTCTGGTATGAATCGTCAAAAATTAACCATGTAAGACCAAATACATATGAGTAATGTTATCCCTTTTTTTCTTCTCAGGCAACACTGTAGAGGACGATGACTTCAGTATCTCCACTCTGCTGGAAAAGGCCAATAAGAATCTTGGTATGTTTACCTTTTAGATAAGATAAACATTATTGTCAAATATTCATACATAGCTTACATTCAATAACAAAAAAATAAATTGCTACCAATAAGTTCTTTAGCATTACACAACTACAACAGGTCTGTATTCTGCAGAAATAATTGAGCAAATAACTTTGACATCCATCCATCTTCTACCGCTTATCCGGGGCCGGGTCGCGTGGGCAGCAGTCTAACCAGAGACACCTAGACGTCCCTCTACCCAGACACTTCCTCCAGCTCTTCCAGGGGGATACCGAGGCGTTCCCAGGCCAGCCGAGAGACACAGTCCCTCCAGTGTGTCCTAGGTCTTCCCCGGGGTCTCTTCCCGGTGGGACATGCCCGAAACACCTCCCTAGGGAGGCGTCCAGGAGGCATCCAAAACAGATGCCCGCGCCACCTCAGCTGGCTCCTCTTGATGTGGAGGAGCAGCGGCTCTACTTTGAGCTCCTCCCGAGTGTCCGAGCTCCTCACCTTATCTCTAAGGGAGCGCCCCGCCACCCTGCGGAGAAAGGACATTTTGGCCGCCTGTATCCGGGATCTTGTTCTTTCTTTTCATAGGTGAGAGTAGGCGTAGAGATTGACCGGTAAATTGAGAGCTTTGCCTTACAGCTCAGCTCCTTCTTCACCACAACAGACCGGTACATCAACCGCATCACTGCAGAAGATGCACCGATCTGTCTGTCAATCTCACGTTCCCTCCTTCCCTCACTCGTGAACAAGACCCCAAGATACTTGAACTCCTCCACTTGAGGCAGGATCTCTCCACCAACCTGAAGGGGGCAAGCCACCCTTTTCCGACTGAGAACTATGGTCTCAGACTTGGAGGTGCTGATCCTCATCCCAGCTGCTTCACACTCGGCTGAAAACCGTCCCAGTGCACACTGAAGGTCCTGGCTTGATCATCATCTGCAAAAAGCAGAGACGTGATCCTGTGGTCCCCAAACCAGACTCCCTTCGGTCCCTGGCTGCACCTTAAAATCCTGTTTGGCCGTATGTGCATGTTCCGCAAGGTCAAATTTTATATTCGGCGCAAAATGATTAAAGGGTCTTTAATTATTTCTTTGTTTGTGTGACCACTGTTCTTTCATAGACCAACTGTAAGGACAGAGAACCTTTTTTTGCCAATGACTTTCAAAGCATATTAATACTTTTTAAGATTTTTGATCAGTGAGGTAAATAATCTGTGTTGGTGCGACATTTATAAAGCTTATTTTACATCATTACAACATACAAAGATTTGGCTTGTGTCAAAAACAAACTGTAGACTGCTTGAACAAATAAGAAATTCAACTAAACTGTATAAACTGAAAAAGACAAAATTGTGTTTTTGAGTTTATTCTTTGTGTCGTGGTGTCACAGGGAAGAATGTGGATGACCCTGTGGTGAGAGAAGGAGACATTGCGGTGCCCTACGGTCTACAGAACGCGGACCCTTGCACGGCCCGGGGCTGCCTCTGGCCTAACGCTAGTGACGGGAACATCTACGTGCCCTACCGCATCTCCAACCAGTTCTGTAAGCTCTCCTCCTGGAATTAACGAGAAAGATAGATTTGAACTACAATTAGAGCCAACACAAGGAAACAACAAGCAAACAGATACAATGGCGCAGAAGGAAACATTATTACATTAAACATTAAACATTATACATTAAAATACATTAAAAAATGTCTCATTTAGAAGGCAATGACAGTGTTAAGTCTATCATGTGATGTTCTTTAGACTGACTCTCTTGTGTTTAGCCCAAACAGAAAGGGACACCATCGTCAAAGGCCTGGACTCGTTTGCACAGTCCACCTGCATCCGCTTCACCCCTCGGAACAGACAGAGGGACTTTGTGGACATCCACTCCCGCTCTGGGTAGGACAGAAGCCTACATTCATCTCCAGTTTAATAGTTTTGTAATGATAATTTCCATATGTGCAGCAAAGCAGAGTTTGAAATAAGAATGAACTCAACAGTGTCGTCTTCCTCTGTTTCAGCTGTTGGTCTTTCGTGGGACGACGTGGCAGACGTCAGGTGGTCTCCTTGGATCGACGGGGTTGTGTCTACCATCAAATTGTTCAGCATGAGCTGCTCCATGCTCTGGGCTTTAACCATGAGCAGACTCGCTCAGACCGGGACCTGCATGTCCGCATCCATCTAGAGAATGTCATTTCTGGTGATTCAAACACAAACACATCATTTAACTTTTCTACTTGTTCCACTTAGTCCAGTTAGAGGTCATGTGACTGGAGCCTATCCCAGCAGCTTTGGGTCTGAGTTGAGGCACACTCTGGACAATGGCCAGTTAGTCAACGCTTAGACACACAGTCAGTCACATTCATCCACTAGGAGTAATTAGGATGGGTTTTACTCCTGCACTGTTTGTAACTTGGATTGTTCAGTTTATACATAAATAATCCATTACTGGTCTGGTTTTCCTAAAGGCTTGGAGTACAACTTTGATAAGATTGAAACAAACAACCTCGACACTCCCTACGACTACAACTCTGTCATGCAATATGGAAGGTAGAGCCTCACTGTAAACAATGCATATGAGTTTAATTCATCACTAACCTGTA
>CM044548.2:3029965-3074965 GCA_024416835.2 Perccottus glenii | reverse complement strand
ACACACACACACACACACAGTCACACACACACACTCACAGTCACACACACACACACACACACACACACACACACACACACACACACACACACACACACACACACACACACACACAGACACACACTCACAGTCACACACACACACAGACACACACACAGACACACACACACACTCACAGTCACACAGTCACACACACACACACACACACACACACACAGACACACACTCACAGTCACACACACACACACAGACACACACACACACACACACACACACACACACACACACACACACACTCACAGTCACACACACACACACACACACACACACACACACACACACACACACACATGAGTGAATAAACAAAACCACAGTTCACTCATGTCAAGTCTTCCTATAGCAGCTGTTCAATCTGAAAATATCATTATAGCAACACAATGTATATTTTTTATTATAAATATATAGCCTCAAAAACATTAATATATGTAGCCTCAAGAAAATTATTTGCTAATGTGGCAATAAAGTGCAACTTCAAAACATTTGAATGATTTAAAATTTATGACAGCCAGAAAAATACAAGCTGACAAGCTAACTGTTGCTGGACAAGTTTCAAAAAATCCACAGCAAACCAATGACACAAGGGATTTGCTTTGTAGAAACTTCAAATGTGCTCCTTAAATACACTAATTGCATTCAAATTCTAAAACATGACTATAATTACAATCTCATTGTGAACTTTTTTCCTTTCTGGAGACCCATAACTGGCCAAACAACTGAGTTTGAGATTCAAAAATACTATAGCTGAATGGCTATTAGCATCACTAGCTTAAGTTTAATGTCTCAAATTTGATTTTCAGAGTGTAAACATTGATTATTTGAAGAATATAAGGAACCAGGAACATAAAATCCAGGTTTAGTGTTGATGATAGTTTAATTTTAACATTCCACATAAGTATCCATTATCACATTCATTTTTTTTCTGACCCAGGACCAGTCAATTAATGTCTTGTAACTGACTTGCCATTATATTTGATAATTAAACCCAAAATTACAATGTTGCAGATTCAGTTTAAAAGGAGGAACCACAGTTCTGTGATCAGAAGCAACAGAGAGCATTTAATAGAGCTGGATGTGTAATACTGAGAGATGGTGACAGAGCAAACTGATGCTGCTGTGTTTGTAGGACATGTGACTGATGTAAATGCTGTCAACAAATCAACAATGTATAAAGTAAACAGTACAGTAGTAATATAGTTATTGTCTATGTGTTAATCGGTTAGTCACCAATGTGTTATAATACACACACTCTCCAGCTTTATACTGCCTCTGTCGTATTATTGATGCAGATTATCGTATTGTAGTACCACCAACTGTACTTGTGCTAATGTTGTTTACAATAAAATACTTGACAATATGTGAGCCAATTTTAATATTTTAATGAGATCAATAAAAATATTTGTACCTTAAAGCAAAGGACAACAAATTAATTTTATAGTGCGATTAAAAAGAAGAATGAGTATGAGATTTTGTTAACGCTGCCTGTTCACAGTGAAACATCAAACAAGTTAAAGCAGTTTGGGAAAGGCATTAACTTATCTCAATAAATACAAAAAGCAGATTAGTGAGAAAAGGGTTTGTCATGTGCAGTTAATGCAAATAACAATGTACATCACAAACAAGGATTGTTTATGGATAAGAAATTAGCTATTAAGTTATAGTCTAATACAAGCATATCTGCTTTGGTAAAACTAATTTACCTTGGGCTGCAGCTCGGTTCTCACGAGATTTAAGAGTAAACAAACTCAAGAAAATCAGTCTTGACCTGCTGCACACAAATTATTCACAGTCCAAGGCCTGGTCTTACCAACTTTCTGTGACACTGCATGGTCTATTCACTAACTAAGCAGACACACGAAAGTGGTTCAAACTTGTATCTTCTGTTTTATTTAGGTTGAATAACTATTTTTTTTCAGTAATTACATTTCAGTTTACTATAATTTTGTATTAGCCAATATGATAAGAAAGCCAATATGATAAGAAAGATGAACTTATTTTAGATAATACTTGCACAAGATATATGTGATAGATAATACTGCTGCACAAGCATAAACATCTCTTACAATAATCTGTTTTATTTAATGTCTCCATCTTTCAACAAACTTTAGCCTTATCTCTCACCACCTACACGACAAATTCAAGCTGCTGCATGTGGTTTAGTGATCTCCCACAGCAAACCTTTTAAATGTATTTATAGTTTCCATTTATGTTTAAAAAAAAACAGTATATGGTTTGTGATAAGAGTGGTGCGGCGTCATAAAGCCAACCACTGTTATCACGTTCCAATCACAAACACACATGCAAATGCTTTAAAATTTGCCACAAAATTCTGCCTCTAACCACAAGGACATAATTTGTCTTTGAAATACTCAGTGTTGCATTTATTTCATTTTCATTTTTTTTTCTGACAATGAACCAAAGAATAGAACCAGAGAAGAATGAAGAGACTGAATGAAGCAGGTTCCTGCTCATAAATCACAATGTAACGCTAAAGTTTAGAGAAATACAGTAACGTTCAAATAAAGCTTCTTTGCAGCAAATGAAAAGTGGTCCTCTGGTATTTTATGTGTCATTGGTGTTTGCTTGAAAATATGCAAATGTAAACTGTATTAAAAGGAAGAACAGTATTGAGTTTGGGTTATTTGACTGAATAAACACACGACACATGAGCAGGAGCACTATCAGCTTTAGTTACATTTCGACCTGACAGCTGCTTAACACCAGAAAATATATAAACTTGGATTGAAACGTTTATCTAACTGTCATAAACTAATTATTATGGGTAATTCTCATTCATTCATTATTTTATACTACATACACTGATTATGCAACGTAGTCATAGAAAGTCCAAATGGAGTAGGTAAAGGTATGGAACTTATAAACACTCAACCCCTTTTCTATGTTTTCAACCATGTTGACAGCTATTTTCCAATACATTTGTCTTAAGGAAACACATATTTCATCTGTAAACTTGCAACATGTTTTCTTTGAGCTAGAGGTGGACTTCAGACTCAGGTCCACCAGGGTTGTCTCTTTTGAGCTAATACGTGCGTTTAGCATGCAACAGATCTTAATGGCCTACACAAATATTGTATTTTATTCATTTGTAACACACTATCAATAATATTTAATCAGTACAGCGTTCTTACTGTTAATTCAGTTGCATTGTTCAATTGTTCGGTACCTTTAATGATCTGAGGGGTGTTTTTGTGGTTTATTGGGATGTGTAGAAGCAGTGAGCAAGACTTATTCATGGATATTACTGAGAAGCAGGGCTCATTAGTAGAGATTCTTACATTTTTAGAGTTCACGAGCTGTGGCTGTGACAGCAGGTCTCATTATTACTGGCAGCTTCATAATAAATCCCACTTAAAAGTTCAAGTCGGCTGTTACGTACCTGTGAGTACAGGGCATTACAATATGATGGGCAGAAGTGAATCCAAGATGGCAGCATGATGGCAACATGTCTTGTTTCTGTTCAATGTTTCTGTTCAATGTGTACTTGTTTTTAACTTATTTAAATGGTTTTAGATTATATTTTATTAGTAGCTGCAATCTGATAAATACATTTTGTAATCTTGACGAGTTGTCCTTTATGGGCTTTTTTCTCTTGCTGGGCCCCTGTATTACTGGCTTGGGCCTGACACACCATACCAAGCCTGTACTGCTGCTTGCACCTGCTGCATCGCACCAGCCTGTGCTGACGCTTGGGCCTGCCGCTTGAGCTGCCGCTTGAGCCTGCCGCCCAAAGGACAACAAATTAATTTTATAGTGCGATTAAAAAGAAGAATGAGTATGAGATTTTGTTAACGCTGCCTGTTCACAGTGAAACATCAAACAAGTTAAAGCAGTTTGGGAAAGGCATTAACTTATCTCAATAAATACAAAAAGCAGATTAGTGAGAAAAGGGTTTGTCATGTGCAGTTAATGCAAATAACAATGTACATCACAAACAAGGATTGTTTATGGATAAGAAATTAGCTATTAAGTTATAGTCTAATACAAGCATATCTGCTTTGGTAAAACTAATTTACCTTGGGCTGCAGCTCGGTTCTCACGAGATTTAAGAGTAAACAAACTCAAGAAAATCAGTCTTGACCTGCTGCACACAAATTATTCACAGTCCAAGGCCTGGTCTTACCAACTTTCTGTGACACTGCATGGTCTATTCACTAACTAAGCAGACACACGAAAGTGGTTCAAACTTGTATCTTCTGTTTTATTTAGGTTGAATAACTATTTTTTCAGTAATTACATTTCAGTTTACTATAATTTTGTATTAGCCAATATGATAAGAAAGCCAATATGATAAGAAAGATGAACTTATTTTAGATAATACTTGCACAAGATATATGTGATAGATAATACTGCTGCACAAGCATAAACATCTCTTACAATAATCTGTTTTATTTAATGTCTCCATCTTTCAACAAACTTTAGCCTTATCTCTCACCACCTACACGACAAATTCAAGCTGCTGCATGTGGTTTAGTGATCTCCCACAGCAAACCTTTTAAATGTATTTATAGTTTCCATTTATGTTTAAAAAAAAACAGTATATGGTTTGTGATAAGAGTGGTGCGGCGTCATAAAGCCAACCACTGTTATCACGTTCCAATCACAAACACACATGCAAATGCTTTAAAAATTTGCCACAAAATTCTGCCTCTAACCACAAGGACATAATTTGTCTTTGAAATACTCAGTGTTGCATTTATTTCATTTTCATTTTTTTTTCTGACAATGAACCAAAGAATAGAACCAGAGAAGAATGAAGAGACTGAATGAAGCAGGTTCCTGCGGCTCATAAATCACAATGTAACGCTAAAGTTTAGAGAAATACAGTAACGTTCAAATAAAGCTTCTTTGCAGCAAATGAAAAGTGGTCCTCTGGTATTTTATGTGTCATTGGTGTTTGCTTGAAAATATGCAAATGTAAACTGTATTAAAAGGAAGAACAGTATTGAGTTTGGGTTATTTGACTGAATAAACACACGACACATGAGCAGGAGCACTATCAGCTTTAGTTACATTTCGACCTGACAGCTGCTTAACACCAGAAAATATATAAACTTGGATTGAAACGTTTATCTAACTGTCATAAACTAATTATTATGGGTAATTCTCATTCATTCATTATTTTATACTACATACACTGATTATGCAACGTAGTCATAGAAAGTCCAAATGGAGTAGGTAAAGGTATGGAACTTATAAACACTCAACCCCTTTTCTATGTTTTCAACCATGTTGACAGCTATTTTCAATACATTTGTCTTAAGGAAACACATATTTCATCTGTAAACTTGCAACATGTTTTCTTTGAGCTAGAGGTGGACTTCAGACTCAGGTCCACCAGGGTTGTCTCTTTTGAGCTAATACGTGCGTTTAGCATGCAACAGATCTTAATGGCCTACACAAATATTGTATTTTATTCATTTGTAACACACTATCAATAATATTTAATCAGTACAGCGTTCTTACTGTTAATTCAGTTGCATTGTTCAATTGTTACCTTTAATGATCTGAGGGGTGTTTTTGTGGTTTATTGGGATGTGTAGAAGCAGTGAGCAAGACTTATTCATGGATATTACTGAGAAGCAGGGCTCATTAGTAGAGATTCTTACATTTTTAGAGTTCAGCGCGAGCTGTGGCTGTGACAGCAGGTCTCATTATTACTGGCAGCTTCATAATAAATCCCACTTAAAAGTTCAAGTCGGCTGTTACGTACCTGTGAGTACAGGGCATTACAATATGATGGGCAGAAGTGAATCCAAGATGGCAGCATGATGGCAACATGTCTTGTTTCTGTTCAATGTTTCTGTTCAATGTGTACTTGTTTTTAACTTATTTAAATGGTTTTAGATTATATTTTATTAGTAGCTGCAATCTGATAAATACATTTTGTAATCTTGACGAGTTGTCCTTTATGGGCTTTTTTCTCTTGCTGGGCCCTGTATTACTGGCTTGGGCCTGACACACCATACCAAGCCTGTACTGCTGCTTGCACCTGCTGCATCGCACCAGCCTGTGCTGACGCTTGGGCCTGCCGCTTGAGCTGCCGCTTGAGCCTGCCGCCCAAAGGACAACAAATTAATTTTATAGTGCGATTAAAAAGAAGAATGAGTATGAGATTTTGTTAACGCTGCCTGTTCACAGTGAAACATCAAACAAGTTAAAGCAGTTTGGGAAAGGCATTAACTTATCTCAATAAATACAAAAAGCAGATTAGTGAGAAAAGGGTTTGTCATGTGCAGTTAATGCAAATAACAATGTACATCACAAACAAGGATTGTTTATGGATAAGAAATTAGCTATTAAGTTATAGTCTAATACAAGCATATCTGCTTTGGTAAAACTAATTTACCTTGGGCTGCAGCTCGGTTCTCACGAGATTTAAGAGTAAACAAACTCAAGAAAATCAGTCTTGACCTGCTGCACACAAATTATTCACAGTCCAAGGCCTGGTCTTACCAACTTTCTGTGACACTGCATGGTCTATTCACTAACTAAGCAGACACGAAAGTGGTTCAAACTTGTATCTTCTGTTTTATTTAGGTTGAATAACTATTTTTTCAGTAATTACATTTCAGTTTACTATAATTTTGTATTAGCCAATATGATAAGAAAGCCAATATGATAAGAAAGATGAACTTATTTTAGATAATACTTGCACAAGATATATGTGATAGATAATACTGCTGCACAAGCATAAACATCTCTTACAATAATCTGTTTTATTTAATGTCTCCATCTTTCAACAAACTTTAGCCTTATCTCTCACCACCTACGACAAATTCAAGCTGCTGCATGTGGTTTAGTGATCTCCCACAGCAAACCTTTTAAATGTATTTATAGTTTCCATTTATGTTTAAAAAAAAACAGTATATGGTTTGTGATAAGAGTGGTGCGGCGTCATAAAGCCAACCACTGTTATCACGTTCCAATCACAAACACACATGCAAATGCTTTAAAAATTTGCCACAAAATTCTGCCTCTAACCACAAGGACATAATTTGTCTTTGAAATACTCAGTGTTGCATTTATTTCATTTTCATTTTTTTTTCTGACAATGAACCAAAGAATAGAACCAGAGAAGAATGAAGAGACTGAATGAAGCAGGTTCCTGCTCATAAATCACAATGTAACGCTAAAGTTTAGAGAAATACAGTAACGTTCAAATAAAGCTTCTTTGCAGCAAATGAAAAGTGGTCCTCTGGTATTTTATGTGTCATTGGTGTTTGCTTGAAAATATGCAAATGTAAACTGTATTAAAAGGAAGAACAGTATTGAGTTTGGGTTATTTGACTGAATAAACACACGACACATGAGCAGGAGCACTATCAGCTTTAGTTACATTTCGACCTGACAGCTGCTTAACACCAGAAAATATATAAACTTGGATTGAAACGTTTATCTAACTGTCATAAACTAATTATTATGGGTAATTCTCATTCATTCATTATTTTATACTACATACACTGATTATGCAACGTAGTCATAGAAAGTCCAAATGGAGTAGGTAAAGGTATGGAACTTATAAACACTCAACCCCTTTTCTATGTTTTCAACCATGTTGACAGCTATTTTCCAATACATTTGTCTTAAGGAAACACATATTTCATCTGTAAACTTGCAACATGTTTTCTTTGAGCTAGAGGTGGACTTCAGACTCAGGTCCACCAGGGTTGTCTCTTTTGAGCTAATACGTGCGTTTAGCATGCAACAGATCTTAATGGCCTACACAAATATTGTATTTTATTCATTTGTAACACACTATCAATAATATTTAATCAGTACAGCGTTCTTACTGTTAATTCAGTTGCATTGTTCAATTGTTCGGTACCTTTAATGATCTGAGGGGTGTTTTTGTGGTTTATTGGGATGTGTAGAAGCAGTGAGCAAGACTTATTCATGGATATTACTGAGAAGCAGGGCTCATTAGTACAGATTCTTACATTTTTAGAGTTCAGCGCGAGCTGTGGCTGTGACAGCAGGTCTCATTATTACTGGCAGCTTCATAATAAATCCCACTTAAAAGTTCAAGTCGGCTGTTACGTACCTGTGAGTACAGGGCATTACAATATGATGGGCAGAAGTGAATCCAAGATGGCAGCATGATGGCAACATGTCTTGTTTCTGTTCAATGTTTCTGTTCAATGTGTACTTGTTTTTAACTTATTTAAATGGTTTTAGATTATATTTTATTAGTAGCTGCAATCTGATAAATACATTTTGTAATCTTGACGAGTTGTCCTTTATGGGCTTTTTTCTCTTGCTGGGCCCTGTATTACTGGCTTGGGCCTGACACACCATACCAAGCCTGTACTGCCGCTTGCACCTGCTGCATCGCACCAGCCTGTGCTGACGCTTGGGCCTGCCGCTTGAGCCTGCTACACCGCACCGAGCCTGTGCTGCCGCTTGAGCCTGCCGCTTGAGCCTGCCAGTGTTGCCACAGTTACTTTGAAAAAGTAACTTAGTTACGTTACAGATTACTTGATTTAAAAAGTAACTTAGTTACTCTACAGATTACTTGATTTTAAAAGTAACTAAGTTACTTTACAAGTTACTTTATTAGTTACATTCAGCAGCTGTCGACAACATAAAAATGACAACTGGTTTTGCCAACAATCACTTTATTTATAGTGTTTTTTTACAGTAACATCAACAATCTATCTCCTGACAATTAAAGTTGAATTTAAAAACTATTTCCTGAAAAATACATGTTTTTACAATAAATAAAGGCAGTCTCTCTTGACTTAACATAAATACTTGTTTTAATAAAAATAAAGGCAGTCTTCCTTTGTAACTAACTCTAAGGGAAAAGTAAATAAGTAATAATTTATTTTGTACTTTATTGTATTTGTCTCCTCTGTATGTAAATGTAATGAGCCTTTTATTTCCGCCTCTATAGTGGAGCGTTAATTTGAGTCTAGAAAAGGGGGACTGGTTAGCGAGACGCACATGCGGAAGTCAGGAGGAAGTAATCTCATCTCGTTTTAAAACGCTCCGAAATCATTAAGTTCTAAAGGAAAGGAGTGGATAATTAAGCACCTAGCTAGAACGGGAACAAGGTATGTCTTTCTTGACAAAAAAAATGACAAAAATAGTAACGCACAGTGACTTGGTTAAGTAACTTTAATCTGATTACTGGTTTGGAAATAGTAATGCGTTAGATTACTCGTTACTGAAAAATGTGGTCAGAATAGAGTAACGCGTTACTAAGTAAGTTACTGGCATCACTGGAGCCTGCTGCATCGCACCGAGCCTGTGCTGCCGCTTGAGCCTGCTACATCGCACCGAGCCTGTGCTGCCGCTTGAGCCTGCTACATCGCACTGAGCCTTGGAAATATTTTTATGATGCTTTGTCTGAAATTATCAACAAACATGCACCGTTTCGCAAATTTAGAGTGAAGGGTCGCAACAATCCCTGGTTCTCCTGTGAGCTGTCTGAACTTTTGAAGGAAAGAGATCATGCTTGGGCTAAGGCCAGAAAAACAAAGTCTCAGGTTGACTGGCTGAGTTTTAGACAACTCAGAAATCGCTGCACTTCCCTTATTAAAAAGAGTAAATCTGAATATTACTTGTCTAAAACCACAAGTAATCTTAATGATCCCAAAAAATTTTGGAAAGTTATTAAATCATCTTATGGAAACATACAGACCAATGAACTCCCAACATGCATTGTGGAAAATTCACTTATTCTCACAGATAAATCTGAAATACTAAATTGTTTTAACAAACATTTCGTTTCATCAGGTTGTCTATATGAGACATTGAATCCAACTACCAAAACATTTGAACAAAAAGGGCATTCATCGCCCCCTCTATTAGCTTCCTCAATTGGCTCGTTTGTTTTCAGACCAGTGACTGAGGCAGAGGTCTACAGAGCTCTTAAAGAGCTGGAAACAGACAAATCTGCAGGTCCAGACAATCTTGATCCTTTTTTTCTTAAAATGTCAAAAGATTTTATAACTGAACCCTTGACATATCTTTTTAACTTTAGCCTTTTAAACAATGTCATCCCTATGGTCTGGAAGTCTGCTTTTGTTCTTCCCTTGTTGAAAGGAGGGGACTCGGCCAATCTTAATAACTACAAGCCGATATCAAAGTTATGTATACTGGCAAAGGTCTTTGAGAAAACTGTTGCTGAACAGCTTAGAAAATTTATTGAGGTTCATGAAATTTTATCAAACAATCAATCTGGTTTTCGAAAATTACACAGTACAATAACTGCTGCAGTTAAAGTAGTTAATGATATCATTGAGGCTCTTGATTGTAAAAAGTTCTGTACAGTGTTGTTTATTGACTTGTCAAAGGCCTTTGACACCGTCGATCATGTCACCCTGTTAAATCGGCTTCATAAAATTGGTCTGTCTGACACTGCTATTGGCTGGTTTTCTAACTATCTATCAGGTAGAACTCAGTGTGTACACCTAGTTGGCATGTCTTCCTCCTTTCTTTCAATAACTAAAGGAGTACCCCAGGGATCTGTTCTGGGGCCATTGCTGTTTTCTATTTATGTGAATGATCTTGGTGAAAAGGTGTCAAATGCTTTTTTTCACTTTTATGCTGATGACACAGTTATCTATTGTTCCTCTCCTTCAATTGAACAAGCCTTTGATTTCTTACATACTGCGTTTGATGCTGTTCAGTCTCATCTAAATCAGCTGAGACTAGTGTTAAATGCGGACAAATCTAAAGTTATGGTTTTCTCACACAGAAAACAGCTACCCTCTCAGCTCCCTAAAATAAAAACAGCTGATGGAAAAGAAATCCAAATGGTCTCTTCTTATAAAGCTAAAGCTCAGTTTACTTTTCAGAAATAAATCCTGTTTCTCTGTTTATACAAGGAAATGTTTAATTTCTGCAACTTTTTTACCTTTATTGGATTACGAAGATCTCCTTTTTATGAATGCATCGGACCGTCTTTTAAAAAAGCTGGACACTGTTTATCATTGTGCTTTACGTTTTATGACTGGTTGTGGAAATCGTGTTCACCATTGTACACTGTATGCTGCAGCTGAGTTTCCGTCCCTGTATGTTCGCAGGTGGTCTCATTTGTTGACTTTCATTTATAAATGTATTCTTGGGCTCCTCCCATCTTACCTCTGCACATACATGCGTAAAAATCAACAACAGTATGCTCTGCGTTCTCAGAAGAACATACTGATGGTGGTTCCCAGAGTCAGAACAGAGTTGGTAACACTGCCCCCTGTGCATGGAATGAACTGCAAAAGGACCTAAATCTTTCTGAACTTGTGACATTGGGAGAATTTAAATCTATTCTAAAGAAGCGTGAACTCAATGAACTTGGAAAATGTAACTGTTTTTAAACTTGTACACATTGACTGTAAATATAATTTTTGTTGATGTCATGTATGTTTTAAATTGTATGTAAATGAGTCTTTTTATCTGGTTAAATAAAGGTTAAATATAAAAAGAAAATGGGCAACAGCAACAGTGGTAGGGTTGTAAAAGGGGGCTATATGTGCACAGCAAACTTACTTTTGTACGAATGATAACATAATCACAGTCTGGAGGCTCAAAAACGTCCAAATCATGTACCCAGCCATTTGAAAATTAAAAATGTGCCTCCAACAACTTCTAATTACAAACGGATTAGCACTGTATGTGCTGACTCCACAGACGAGATAAGAAACTATGTCTGGAAAGATTTGCCTGGATCATATGGTCGACATTTCTGATTCACACTATCCTTTGTCCGGCAATAGTCTGTCTCAAAAAAGCCCTTCTTGTTTTGTGCTACGTTTGAGCATGATGCAGATAAACAGCAGCTATTGTTTGTTTTGGTTAGTGTCCTTAGAAAATGGAAAATGGTGACACTGAGTCATGGGAGAGAATCTTGCTGCGGCCTTCTAGTACATCAATCTGTAATAGATGTAGAGAAATGCAATATAATATTTTATGCTATGACTATAAATAATGTTTACATCTCTCCTACATATACATTAAGTTCACTTAAGGAGCTTCTCCAAACTGTTCTAAATGTAAACTACTCAAAGGGACTAGATACTATTTTCTCTGTGAGAGTAAAGAGATTGAAGTGTTCAGGCAGAGGAAAGAGTCTGGTGATAGGGCAGCTCCTACATTTAGCTGCAATTAGCTTTAAAGAACAAACACACACTGCTGTTGACTTGTGATTTGACAAAGATTATCTGTTTAACCCGTCTGTGGCACGTTTTTTTTATCACCACCTCTCTCAGCGCTGTCAGAACCGCAGACGAGCAGGAAGTAGCTGCGTCAGGCACAAGATAGCAAATACCCTCACTTTGATCACCCTCGGTTTTAGATATTCTTATCTGCCATTAATAATTACTTTTATGTTAACTCATTATTTACATAGCACAACATTAGCATCAGCTCATTATTACAAGCTGCTCTGTATTTGAATCCTTCCTTCTTCACCTTCATCAGTGTTATATTTATTTCTGTTTGTTTTCTGCAGATGTTCCTGTTTTTTTACTGATTTGGTGAGACTCTCTTGCAACTCTGTGCCCACAATTAGAGAAGTCATGGACAAATGTGAAACACACCTCAGAGTCTGAACTAATCACAATGACAGATGTAGAAATACAATAGAGACCAATGGGGACCAAAAATCCAACGGCATCAACTGAACAAATGGAAAACCGGTCACCTATAGTAAATAAATAAAAAACAATAAACTGATTGCATTACATAGAGTTAACCTAAAAAAGGATTTTCAACCATGTCTGATGGAAAATTTGTACTTAGGTCTACAGATTTTGCAAAACGCAGCATTTTTAAGACCCAGTGCTTTTCTGAGACAGTTGTATTGTTCCTGGAGATTTCTTTTCGGCTGATGACAGGTCAAACTGTGAACGATGGAGAAGGACAGCTCAGCAGTAGCCTCACGCTTAAGAAAAGAAATGGACCAATAATTATTGAGCTACAGAACAACAAACACTGTTATCAATTCTGGTGCATTGTAGGTTTAATCTAAGTTGAATTAGAATTGATCAAGTCTCTTGGGATTGAGACTTGAGGTACTCGGGGCGTATCTCATTTACTGACTTCAGCTTTGGTGATGGGCGAGTCCACCTCTGACCCTCGGCCTCTGCTTCCTCAGTGGAAGACGTGTCGGTGGGGTCAAGGAGATCCTCAAAGTATTCCTTCCACTTCACAACAATGTCCCCAGTTGAAGTCAGAAGATTTCCACCTACACTGTAAACAATGTTAGAAGGGAACTGTTGACAAAGTTGATTATCGACCTCCGACCTAGGGTATCCTGGTGCCACGTGCACTGATGGACACCCTTATGCTTCAACATGGTGTTCGTTATGGACAAACTGTGACTAGCACAGAAGTAACAATAACAGAACACTGTTCGGGTTCAGATCCGGGGGGCCGTTCGTCTTGATCAAATCCTCCAGGTGTCACTGTCGCTGCCCACATGAGTGTTGAAG
The DNA here is from genome assembly GCA_024416835.2 of Perccottus glenii. Lineage (NCBI taxonomy): Eukaryota > Metazoa > Chordata > Actinopteri > Gobiiformes > Odontobutidae > Perccottus > Perccottus glenii. The sequence goes on along the minus strand of CM044548.2, from coordinate 3,061,457 downwards.
TCCCCCAGTAGAACGAAGGAGTCTCCGGTCGGAGCACTTTCCAGCACCCCTCCAAGAGATGCCAAGAAGGCCGAGTACTCTGCACTGCCATTTGGCCCGTAAACACAAACAACATTGATAGACCTATCCCCGACCCGAAGGTGCAGGGAGCAGGGACGCAACAAAAATAATCAAATAAATAAGGCTGGATGAGGTTGTGGTGGAGATAATTATGGGCCAGCAGAAAAAAAAGAGCAAGAATTATTGATGGGAATTTCGTCTCTTTTTAGTGAGCATTTAACTTAGCTCACCAAGAAGAACCGGCTCTTTTGGTTCTCCATTTTACCACTTACCTTTTATAATTCAATTTGATTTAGTGCTGCGTTGACTTGACACTTGAATTTGTTTATGTACACATATATCACTGCAGAAAGCACCTGTAGCGCCATGATCATATTATTCTGCCTTGTATTACTTCACAAAAATAAATAATTAGAATAAAATGTTTATTTTAAATGAAATAATAAATTAATAATAATGATTTGGACTTTTAGTTACTTGGACCTGTAGTTTAACTAAATATGACTCGGCTCAGGCTCAACTTGAAATTGTTCGGCCACAGACTGATTAGTTGTAGAGTCTTGCAGTCGTTCTGTCCTGCAGCTCACTGATCCCAGACGCCCACTGGCTGCTGTTCAAAAGACCAATGCAGGGAATAGTCCGTGTTGTTCAGTATAGCATCCTAGCATCTCCAAACTATTACCTAATGTTGAATGCTCTCTCTACGACCGCCTGGCTCCTGGTTACTTTTAAGTTTGATGCACATATAGACAGTTTTCAATCACCAAACTTAATTTAAATGTATTTAAATATTTAGAAAGTCTTTTAAGTCTTGATGCTGCGAGTGTAGATAAATATATATATATATATATATATATATAAAACTTTGTCCCTCACCCTCCGCGGGTGGTCTCTCATCCTTCGAGCTCGGGTCCTCTACCAGAGGCCTGGGAGCTTGAGGGTTCTGCGCAGTATCTTTGCTGTTCCTAGTACTGCACTTTTCTGGACCGAGATGTCTGGTGTTCTTCCAGGGATCTGCTGTAGCCACTCTTCCAGTTTGGGGGTTACTGCCCCGAGTGCTCCGATGACCACAGGCACCACTGTCGCTTTCACCTTCCAAGCCTTTTCCAGCTCTTCTCTGAGGCCTTGGTATTTCTCTAGTTTCTCATGTTCCTTTTTCCTGATGTTGCAATCACTTGGTATTGCAACGTCAACCACAACGGCCTTCCTCTGCTGTTTGTCCACCACCACAATGTCTGGTTGGTTTGCCATTACCATTCTGTCAGTCTGAATCTGGAAGTCCCACAGGATCTTGGCTCGGTCGTTCTCTATCACCTTTGGAGGTGTTTCCCACTTTGACCTCGGGGTTTCCAGTCCATACTCCGTACAGATGTTCCTGTACACTATGCCAGCCACTTGGTTATGGCTCTCCATGTATGCTTTCCCTGCCAGCATCTTACACCCTGCAGTTAAGTGTTGGATTGTCTCAGGGGTCTGTTTGCACAGCCTACACCTTGGGTCTTGTCTGGTGTGGTAGATTTGGGACTCTATTGCTCTGGTGCTCAAGGCCTGCTCCTGTGCAGCCATGATGAGTGCCTCTGTGCTGTCCTTCAGTCCGGCCCGTTCTAGCCATTGGTAGGATTTCTTGATATCAGCCACTTCAGTTATGTTCGGTGGTACATCCCATGTAGGGTTTGTCCTCCCATGATGGTCCCTCCTCCAGCTCCTCTTCCTCTGTTCCCCATTGCCTGAGACATTCACTGAGCACGTCATCTGTTGGGGCCTTATCTTTGATGTACTTGTGGATCTTGGATGTTTCATCCTGGATAGTGGCTCTCACACTCACTAGTCCACGGCCGCCTTCTTACGGCTAGCGTACAGTCTCAGGGTGCTGGATTTGGGGTGGAACCCTCCATGCATGGTGAGGAGCTTTCGTGTCTTAACATCTGTGATCTGTATCTCTTCCTTTGGCCACCTTATTATTCCCGCAGGGTATCTGATCACTGGCAGGGCGTAGCTGTTTATTGCCCGTGCCTTGTTCTTGCCATTGAGCTGACTTCTTAGGACTTGCCTTACTCGTTGGAGGTATTTGGCAGTTGCTGTTTTCCTTGTTACCTCTTCGAGGTTGCCATTTGCCTGTGGTATTCCAAGGTACTTGTAACCATCCTCAATGTCTGCTATTGTTCCTTCTGGGAGTGAGACCCCTTCTGTGTGGACTACCTTCCCTCTCTTCGTCACCATTCGACTACACTTCTCAAGCCCGAATGACATCCCAATGTCAGAGCTGTAGATCCTGGTGGTGTGGATCAGTGAGTCGATGTCCCGCTCACTCTTGGCGTATAGCTTGATGTCATCCATGTAGAGGAGGTGACTGATGGTGGCCCCATTCCTGAGTCGGTATCCATAGCCAGTCTTGTCGATTATTTGGCTGAGGGTTCAGGCCTATGCAGAACAGCAGTGGGGATAGAGCATCTCCTTGGTATATGCCACATTTGATGGATACTTGTGCAAGTGGCTTGCCATTGGCCTCAAGGGTGGTTTTCCACAGCCTCATTGAATTTGCAATGAAGTCTCTTAGAGTCCTGTTGATGTTGTACATCTCCAAGCATTCAGTGATCCATGTGTGTGGCATTGAGTCATATGCTTTCTTGTAATCAATCCAGGCAGTGCACAGGTTGGTGTGTCGGGTTCTGCAGTCTTGGGTGACTGTTCTGTCAACCAGGAGTTGGTGTTTAGCTCCTCTGGTTTCTTTGCTGATGCCCTTCTGTGCTTTGCTCATGTATTGATCCATGTGCCCACTTATCTTAGCCGCAATGATGCCTGACATGAGCTTCCATGTTGTGGAGAGACAGGTTATTGGCCGATAGTTGGATGGGACTGTACCCTTTGTGGGATCCTTCAGGATCAGGATTGTACGCCCTTCGGTAAGCCATTCAGGGTGCGTCCCATCCCTTAGCAGCTGGTTCATTTGTGCTGCAAGGCGCTCGTGGAGTGCAGTGAGCTTCTTTAGCCAGTAGGTGTGGATCCTGTCAGGGCCCGGTGCTGTCCAGTTTTTCATACCTGAGAGTCTTTCTTGGATGTCTGCCGCTGTGATGGTAACTGGATTCTGTTCAGGGAGGTTGCTGTGGTCCTCTCTCAGAGCCACCAGCCACTGTGCATCGCTGTTGTGTGATGCCTCCCTCTCCCATATACTTTTCCAGTATTGTTCAGTTTCCAGCCTTGGAGGGTCTGCTCTGCTGTTATTACCCTGCCATACACTTTTGCAGGTTGAGTTGCGAACAGCCGGTTTATTCTTCTGGCTTCGTTCTCTCTCGTGTACCTTGTTAGGCGGCTGGCCAAGGCTTGGAGCCTTTGTTTGGCAGTTTCAAGTGCTTCAGGTATGGGCATCTGGTTGTACCTCTTGGGTACCTGTTTTCTCATTGCACCTTTCTTGGCCTCTGTCAGTTGGCTTACTTCTCTACGTGTCTGCTTGATCTTAGCCTCCAGCCTTTGGGTGCCCGAAAAGGGTGCAAAAATGCATATAAATGCATTACGATTCCATTCATTTGTGCGGTGGGTGGAGCTTGTTAGCATCAGTAGTGTCCAAAGGGGACAGCTACAATAGAAGCGATCTATGGGACGCGCTAACCTAACATTACGGTGAAATCCATGTGCCGATTTGCAGCTGGCTAAATGCGAATGCTCTATCATGGGACTCACACTTACAGTCTGTCCATTATTCATTCACTCCACAGTCACACACTGGTGATGGTAGGCTGCTCTGGGGCAGGCTAACAGAGACGTGGCAGCCATTCCGCGCCTACGGCCTCTCCGACCAACACCACATACATTCACTAAACATTCTTACACATTTATACGAGGCAAGGTGGGTTAAGTGTCTTGCCCAAGGACACAACGACAGTATGAACTGTGGGGAGAACGGGAGTTGAACCGCCTACATTCCGGTTGAAGGACGACCGCTCTACCACTGAGCCACTGCCGCCCCGATAGATGAAGGTGATGCACTAATAGAGGATGCAAGGATCCATTCACAGCAGAGCTACAGTATATTGGGAACAGAATTAGGACTGGAATGCTGTTGGACCTGAATTAGGAAAAAAAGAGAAGCACCAACAAGCAACAGAGAAAACAAACAACCTCCTGAACCATGTTCTCACTGAGCTCTGGGGGTTCATGTTCTACAGTAGTGTATACTTAATACTCATTAGATCATATGATCATCATAACTGTGAGAATGATACAAAACCCGATACATGTGTCACTGCAAGACAAGGGGGATGACTTCCTGTGAATGAGAGCCATGTGGGGGAGGAGCTGGTTTCTTCTCTCGTCTGAGTCTTGATGGCTCCACCTCCTAATGCTGATGCTGAGAGACAAGTCAGTGTTGATGCTCTTTTTCTTTTGGTAGTTTTGAGTGATGAACGCGGTAGTCCTATTTTTACGGTTTGTTATTTCCTTGCTTGTGCTGGCTTGTGGGCTTCCTGTTTTTGTTTCTTTCTTCCGACTTTTTTCAACTTTTTGTTCTTGTTTATTATTTTCTAGGTTAGTAAGAGCCATTTCAAATGTTGTCTTCAATGCATTGTATGTTGTGGGAGGCTTTATAATGGTCTTTTTGTAAATATATATCCCTTTTTACACGTGATTGTAATCCCAATGTTTTACAAAACCTTTCTTTGTATTATGGCTTTATAAAGTTCGATTACTTGATTCAGTTGTAACATGTATATCCTAAAGATTAGAGTGCCTTATACAGTTAATCTTATGTGTCAAAATAAAGGTTTAGATACTTATAGATGACGACCCAGGGTAAAAATTAAAAATATAAAAAAAGGGGTAGCCCAGATCATTTATATGTCATTAGTAAATGTACGTTAAATGCACGTTAAATGTTTGTTAAATGTATGTTAAATGTATGTTAAATGTATGTAAAATGTATGTTAAATGCATGTTAAATGTTTGTTAAATGCATGTTAAATGTATGTTAAATGTATGTTAAATGCATGTTAAATGTATGTTAAATGTACATTAAATGCATGTTAAATGCATGTTAAATGTATATTAAATGTACGTTAAATGTTTGTTAAATGCATGTTAAATGTATGTTAAATGCATGTTAAATGTATGTTAAATGCATGTTAAATGCATGTTAAATGTACGTTAAATGTACGTTAAATGCACGTTAAATGTACGTTAAATTTACGTTAAATGTACGTTAAATGTACGTTAAATGCACGTTAAATGTACGTTAAATGCACGTTAAATGCACGTTAAATGCACGTTAAATGTATGTTAAATGTACGTTAAATGTACGTTAAATGCACATTAAATGTACGTTAAATGTACGTTAAATGTACGTTAAATGTACGTTAAATGCACGTTAAATGCACGTTAAATGTATGTTAAATGCACGTTAAATGCACGTTAAATGTATGTTAAATGTACGTTAAATGCACGTTAAATGTACGTTAAATGTACGTTAAATGTACGTTAAATGTACGTTAAATGTACGTTAAATGCACGTTAAATGTATGTTAAATGCACGTTAAATGCACGTTAAATGTACGTTAAATGTACGTTAAATGCATGTTAAATGCACGTTAAATGTACGTTAAATGTACGTTAAATGTACGTTAAATGCACGTTAAATATTTAAATGTATGTTAAATGTATGTTAAATGTATGTTAAATATATGTTAAATGCACGTTAAATGTATGTTAAATGTATGTTAAATGCATGTTTAATGTATGTGAAATGCATGTTAAATGCACGTTAAATGTACGTTAAATGTATGTTAAATGTATGTTAAAAGCACGTTAAATGTACGTTAAATGTATGTTAAATGTTTAAATGTATGTTAAATGCATGTTTAATGTATGTGAAATGCACGTTAAATGTCGTGAAATATACGTTAAATGTATGTTGAATGCACGTTAAATGTACTTTAATGTATGTTAAATGCATGTTAAATGTATGTTAAATGTATGTTAAATGCATGTTAAATGTATGTTAAATGTGTTAAATGCACGTTAAATGCATGTTAAATGTATGTTAAATGTGTTAAATGCATGTTAAATGTATGTTAAATGTATGTTAAATGCATGTTAAATAAATGTTAAATGTATGTTAAATGCACGTTAAATGCACGTTAAATGTATGTTAAATGTTAAATGTACGTTAAATGTAAATATAAATGCATTAAATGTATGTTAAATGTATGTTAAATGTACGTTAAATGCCAATGTTAAATGTATGTTAAATGTACGCGTTAAATGCACGTTAAATGTATGTTAAATGCACGTTAAATGCACGTTAAATGTATGTTAAATGTCGTTAAATGCGTTAAATGTATGTTAAATGCACGTTAAATGTATGTTAAATGTATGTTAAATGTCGTTAAATGCATGTTAAATGCATGTTAAATGTACGTTAAATGTACGTTAAATGTACGTTAAATGCACGTTAAATGTACGTTAAATGTACGTTAAATGCACGTTAAATGTATGTTAAATGCACGTTAAATGTATGTTAAATGTATGTTAAATGTATGTTAAATATATGTTAAATGCACGTTAAATGTATGTTAAATGTATGTTAAATGCATGTTTAATGTATGTGAAATGCATGTTAAATGCACGTTAAATGTACGTTAAATGTATGTTAAATGTATGTTAAAAGCACGTTAAATGTACGTTAAATGTATGTTAAATGCACGTTAAATGTATGTTAAATGCATGTTTAATGTATGTGAAATGCACGTTAAATGTACGTGAAATATACGTTAAATGTATGTTGAATGCACGTTAAATGTACTTTAATGTATGTTAAATGCATGTTAAATGTATGTTAAATGTATGTTAAATGCATGTTAAATGTATGTTAAATGTGTTAAATGCACGTTAAATGCATGTTAAATGTATGTTAAATGTGTTAAATGCATGTTAAATGTATGTTAAATGTATGTTAAATGTATGTTAAATGCATGTTAAATGTATTTTAAATGTGTTAAATGCATGTTAAATGTATGTTAAATGTATGTTAAATGCATGTTAAATATATGTTAAATGCACGTTAAATGTATGTTAAATGTACGTTAAATATATGTTAAATGTATGTTAAATGCATGTTAAATGTATGTTAAATGCATGTTAAATGTATGTTAAATGTGTTAAATGCACGTTAAATGGATGTTAAATGTATGTTAAATGCATGTTAAATGCATGTTAAATGTATGTTAAATGTGTTAAATGCACGTTAAATGCATGTTAAATGCATGTTAAATGTATTTTAAATGTGTTAAATGCATGTTAAATGTATGTTAAATGTATGTTAAATGCACGTTAAATGTATGTTAAGTGTATGTTAAATGTATGTTAAATGAATGTTAAATGTATGTTAAATGTATGTTAAATGCACGTTAAATGCATGTTAAATGTATGTTAAATGTATGTTAAATGCACGTTAAATGTATGTTAAATGCATGTTAAATGTATGTTAAATGTATGTTAAATGCATGTTAAGTGTATGTTAAATGCATGTTAAATGTATGTTAAATGTATGTTAAATGTATGTTAAATGTATGTTAAATGTATGTTAAATGCACGTTAAATGTATGTTAAGTGTATGTTAAATGTATGTTAAATGAATGTTAAATGTATGTTAAATGTATGTTAAATGCACGTTAAATGCATGTTAAATGCATGTTAAATGTATGTTAAATGTATGTTAAATGCACGTTAAATGTATGTTAAATGCATGTTAAATGTATGTTAAATGTATGTTAAATGTATGTTAAATGTATGTTAAATGCATGTTAAGTGTATGTTAAATGCATGTTAAATGTATGTTAAATGTATGTTAAATGCATGTTAAATGTATGTTAAATGTATGTTAAATGTATGTTAAATGTATGTTAAATGCATGTTAAATGTATGCTAGGATAGCGATGACAATGATGTAAAACAGATGTTTGCTGGGAGGTTTTTAAGGACTTGTCTTTTTTCACTCACGGTCAGATTCTGCTTGTAAACATGAATGAACCAATCTATCAGCCTTGCTAAATTTTGGGATTTTAGTCTTTTAAGTCTTGTTGCTGCAAAGGTAAAAAAAAAAATAAATAAAAATAAAATAAATGAAACAAGCAAAGTCTACATCAAAGAAAACATTTTTTTTTTCTCTTTTCAGGTTTTTCTAAGTAGATTCAAGTGAAACTAAGTTTGCCAAATAAGGGCAAGATGTAGAAGGGCGTGACACCTTTATAAAGCTCTGTAGCTCTGTTTCTCGAGGTGTGTTACCTTCTGCTGTCGTTGATATCGTTCCACTGAGCTCCCATCATGCATCAGGCTGCAGTCCTCAGCCTCCTCCTCTGCTCGGCTCACACTTTTATCATAACGAAGGTAAGCAACACTAAAAACTATTAAACACTACTGACACTGTTTAAAAAATTTGCAACAACTTTGATTTTACTGCTTTGGTATTTTTATGAGTTGTCAGATAAAAATAAATCTCTAATAAAAGTTACCTTTTTTTTTAAACTGGCATTATAATTATTGAATATTTGAATAAGGATTCAACTCCAACTAAAACCTTTTCAAATTCATTTAAAACTTGTTTACATCCAACTAAAACTTGTTTTAAATCAAACTTAAACCTGTTCAAATCCAACTAAAACCTTTTCAAATCCTACTAAAACCTGTTCAAGTATAGGAGTTATTTATAAATATATAAAATATAAGAGTAAAATATGTCCTACTGGTCTTAAATGCAATTCTTTTTACCAAATTTTTCATCTTAAATTCTGTTTTTTTTTACAGAACCCGTTTGACAACATTGATGAATCCTCTGGTATGAATCATCATCGTAAAAATAAACCATATAAGACCAAAGACAGACGAGTAATGTTATCTCTTTTTCCTCCTCAGACAACACTGTAGAGGACGATGACTTCAGTATCTCTACTCTGCTGGAAAAGGCCAATAAGAATCTTGGTTTGTTTAACAAAAATTTTATATATTCACATATTAATTCAATAACAAAGAAATTAAGAAAATTCTATTTAAGACAAAACAAAACTGTTTCTGCAAAAGTACAATGTCTTCATCTGGAGAAGAAAAATCTACTATTCAGTTCATTAGTATTACACAACTCCAGCAGTTTTGTTTTCTGCAGAAATAATTGTGCAACTAACTTTAACAACTTATATAAATACATAGAAGAAGGAAAATCCAGGATGTAACAGTATAATTCTGGCCATAAAAGTATTACTGAGCACTAATACACACACAGTGGCTCAGTGGTAGTATATTAAGTTTATTAAAAAAAAAATACAGAAGATGTAGGAAGGAGAGCTTGTACCAATTGCTGTTGTTTAGATGTAAAAACCCTCAGCCCCTTCCCCATTTTTCATATTTAGAGCAAAATGAGTGTGGGGTCTTTAGTCTTTGTCTGTGTGAACACTGTTCTTTCATAGATCAACTGTAAGGACAGAGAACCTTTTTCTGTCAATGACTTTAATGGTGTTAATATGTTTTGGTGTTTTTGAGCCGTTCTGAACAGTGAGGGCCATGAAATTCAACTAAAACATTTGAACTGAAAAAGAGTAAATGTTTTTTTTTGAGTTTATTCTTTGTGTCGTGGTGTCACAGGGAAGAACCCGGACGACCCTGTGGTGAGGGAGATAGACATCGCGGTGCCCTACGGTCTACAGAACGCCGACCCCTGCACAGACGAAGACTGCCTCTGGCCTAAAGCTAATGACGGGAACGTCTACGTGCCCTACCGCATCTCCAGCCAGTTTTGTAAGCTCTCCTCCTGGAATTAACAAGAAAGGTTAAGATTTAAACTACAATTAGAGCCAACACAAGGAAACAACAAACAAAAACTACAATGACGTCTGACTTTAAATGTTAGGGTTCAGTAAAGAATTACTTCAGCTGCAGACACAAATGTAAACATTAGGGAAGTGTAAAGTGGTGTATGTTTTATTGTTATTGTTTATTGTTTTATTGTTGTGAGATATGCCTTTTATTCTATCTCAATTTAAACCCCTTCACTGTCTTTTCAAACATACGTGGCACAAGATAGTATTACAATATGCTTTTGTTGATTAGCAGCACAGCAACAACACAGAGCACCTCATCTGTTCTTTTACACGGTTCTTTACGGTAACAGTCGTTCTGTTGGAGAGAGGACATTAGTGTCGACAGTGAAGGGGATGATGTTGAGATGAAATAAAAGGCATTCTACCACTTTACACTTCCTTAATGTCTACATTTGTGGTTACAGCTGTTGTGTAGACCTTTACTGAAGATACATGCACTCTTCTTAATACTTTACTGCTATTTGTCACAAATATCTGAGTCGGCCCTAATGCGAAGAACAACCATATATATTATACATATAACACAAAACATATACATTATACTTTAAAACACAGAAAAGTTGGCTCAGTTGAACAACAATGGGCTAATGACAGTGTTAAGTCTATCATGTGATGTTTTTTAGCCTGACTCTCTTGTGTTTAGGCCAAACAGAAAGGGACACCATCGTCGAAGCCCTGGACTCTTTTACACAGTCCACCTGCATCCGCTTCACCCCTTGGAACGGACAGGAGCACTTTTTGGACATCCAGTCCCTCTCTGGGTAGGACAGCAGCCTACATTCATCTCCTGTTTAATAGTTTAGTAACAATAATGTCCCAATGTGCAGTAAAGCAGAGTCTGAATAGAGTATGAACTAAGGTTATAATTGTTAACGAAAACAAACTAACAATTGAAAACTAGGTGAGAACCTTTATGTACTTTATGTACTGAGCGTTTTAGGGATTAAAACGCTCAGAAAATGATGGCAAAGCAGCACATCTCTGAGACTCAGCTACAAGCACAAATGAGCAATTTACATTTTTTTTTTACAAATATAGACCAAACAGCAAGCAAACAAAAACAGGTGGTGCAAAAATATGCCAAATTCTGCCCTATTCTTTATAATGGAGACGTCGCCTGACCAATTTATAAAAAATCTTGCATGTTTTGGTTTGTTTTACATTAGAACAATCATATTTGGTCCAGGTAAATGTTGACATGTGTGGATGTAATTTAAAATAGTGTTTGAGCTTCCAGAGCCTTCATTTAAAGAGATCATTATTGATCATTTTATGATGTTTAGTTATTATATATTCATCTTAAATTTTGCCCCTGACAAATAACTCTAAAAAGACAAAAACTAACACTAAAACTAAAAAAATTTAATAAAATAAAAAATTAAAAAACTAGACAAAACTAGCAAAGCAACTAAAAACTTAACCAAACTAAATGGAGTTTGAAAACAAAAAGTCAAAAAGAAATAAAAATAAAAACTAATGAAAAATGCAAAACTATAATAACTTTGGTGTAAACAGTGTTGTCTTATCTGTTTCAGCTGTTGGTCTTACGTGGGACGAGTCAAGGTCCAGCAGGATCAGGAGGGTCAGGAGGTCTCTTTGGATCGAGAAGGTTGTGTCTACCATGAGATTATCCAACATGAGATGCTCCACGCTCTGGGCTTTCACCATGAGCAATGTCGCTCAGACCGGGACGACCATGTCCACATCCATCTGGAGAATGTCGAAGAGGGTGAGTCAAACCCATCATTTCATTCATTTACTGCTCCACTTAGTGCAGTTAGAGGTCATGTGACTGGAGCCTATCCCAGCAGCTTTGGGTCTGAGTCGACGCACACTCTGGACAAAGGCCAGTTAGTCAACACTTAGACACACAGAGACAGTGACAAACAACCATTCACTCTCACATTCATCCACTTGTGGTAATTAGGAGGGCTCTCAGCCCTGCACTGTTTAGTCTTTGGACTTTCCTGTTTGGTTTGAACTAAATGTTCAGGTAAAAGTTCAAGGACGTGGTTCAGACAAAACAGCTGCTCTTTGGTTCTCGGTACGGACCAAACTGACCCAAGGTCCTGTTCATTTGTAAAAGAGTTTGGAGATAGTTCAGACTTTAGATCAAATGCAGGAAGTCTTCATCTTAAGTATCTGATTCCAGAATTGGAAAACATATTCAATTCCCAACCGTTCTCTATGACTCTGCTCCAGTCTGATTATTGTAATTCTCCAGTTCAACTATAAAATAAGCCTCTGCAGTAAAAGTCTACGGTAGACCCGCCTCCTGTTGTCATGACGACAGTAAACACAGCGTCAGGGAAAGCACGCTTTAAAATTTTTTAGACAGAAACCAAAAGTTACTGAACCAAAGTGTAACAAAGTGTAACGAGTTCTTGGTGCAGACCTTGGTGAGAACTTTCAGGTTAGAAAATGCCCTTGGATTGTTCAGTTTATTCTTGAATAAACTAATACTGGTCTGTTTTCTCTCAAAGGCGAGAAGCACAACTTTGATAAGATCCAAACAAACAACCTCGACACTCCCTACGACTACAACTCTATCATGCAATATGGAAGGTATAGACTCAAAGTAAACTAATGCATATGAGTTTCATTCATCACTAACTTGCATTTCTGTCTCAGGGATGCGTTCTCCAAGAATGGTGAACCAACAATGGTCCCCTTTCCTGACCCCAACGTCCCAATCGGTCAAGCCACGCAGATGAGCCCCAATGACATCCTCCGCATCAACCGCCTTTATGGCTGCAGTGAGTATCTTTTCTTCACTATTTTCTAAAAGCTTTGTGATGTTTTTTCACACGTCACAAAGTTTAAATTCTTTTGAGACTCAGTCTCTTATAAGCACAATGTCAAACCCATTCAAATGGACACTTTGTTGTAGAATTTGTAGAATTAAATGTAAAGTAAGTGGAGTATGTACTTTTATAACAGCTGTGTTTATGAAGACCACACACACACACACACACACATATGATGCATACTAATGAATGTGAGTTTTTTTTCTTTTCTGAAAAGGCACCAAAGAATAGAACCAGAGAAGAATGAAGAGACTGAATGAAGCAGGTTCCTGCGGCTCATAAATCACAATGTAACGCTTAAGTTTAGAGAAATACAGTAACGTTCAAATAAAGCTTTTTTGCAGCAAATGAAAAGTGGTCCTCTGGTATTTCATGTGCCATTGGTGTTTGCTTGAAAACATGAGCAGGAGCACTATCAGAGGGACGTGTGCAGTACAGAGTGATAGGTGACCCAGCTTTGACCGATACAGAAAGTACCTCCTGATTTTTTACTTCTGTTTGTTTTTGGTCCACATATAGACAATATAGATACTCTTTGGGAAAAATAACATATGCTTTAGTTACATTTAGACCTGACAGCTGCTTTACCCCAGAAAATATATAAACTTCGATTGAAACATTTATCTAACTGTCTGTTATAAGAATTATTAGTTTAGATTATTATTATTATTATTATTATTATTATTATTACATCAATTTTATATAGCATTTTCCGGGGACGCAAAGACGCTTTACATATCAATTATTCATTCACTCCACAGTCACACACTGGTGGTGGTAAGCTACATCTTTAACCACAGCTGCCCTGGGGCAGACTGACTGAGACATGGCAGCGATTCTGCGTCTACGGACTCTCCGACCATCACCAAATACACACCAGTGCCACAGACACTGGAGGCAAGGAGGGTTAAGATTAATTAGAGAAAGCATACGCACATTTATAATGATTAAAATCAATTATCTTAAGCATAATAAATTAAATTAACCATACAACAAGCTCCGGACACATGGAAGGCAACACAAACAAAAGTTATCAGACATGGAAGTGCAACAACAAGTACATGTATATCAAATACAGATTCTAAAATCTCAGTCAATTTCCTTAATATTTTCTAAAACCAGGTCAATATTAAGTCCTCTATTTCAAAATATTCTGCTAATTTCATCTGCTAAAGTTTGAAGTCCTTTCTGAAAGGCTTATTATGCTGTTATCTAGACCCTTTGTTCATTTGAATAAAATCATTCTGAAGATCCCACCCTATTTTTTTAAATTAGCATTTGATAGTTGATGTTATTTTTAATTGTTTGAATTTTGTATTGCTTGTTTTTTGTATTGCTTGTTTTTGTATTGCTTGTTTTTGTATTGCTTGTTTTTTTTGTACAGCGCTTTGAGAAGTTGCCTTTAAAGGCGCTTTATAAAATAAAGTTTATTATTATTTATTATTATTTATAATGATTAAAATCAAGTCTCTTAAGCATATTAAATTAAATTAATGGGCGGCAGTAGCTCAGTGGGTAGAGTGGTCCCCTTTTAACCGGAAGGTAGGCGGTTCGATTCCCACTCTCCCCACAGTTCATACTGTCGTTGTGTCCTTGGGCAAGACACTTAACCCACCTTGCCTCCAGTGACTGTAACACTGGTAATTACATTAGAACAATGTAAGTCGCTTTGGATAAAAGCGTCAGCTAAATGAATAAATGTAAAATGTAAATGTAAATTAACCATACAACAAGCTCCGGACACATGGAAGGCAACACAAACAAAAGTTATCAGACATGGAAGTGCAACAAGTACATGTATATCAAATACAGATTCTAAAATCTCAGTCAATTTCCTTAATATTTTCTAAAACCAGGTCAATATTAAGTCCTCTATTCCAAAATATTCTGCTAGTTTCATCTGCTAAAGTTTGAAGTCCTTTCTGAAAGGCTTTAGTTATGCTGTTATCTAGACCTGTGTTCATTTGAATAAAATCATTCTGAAGATCCCACCCCTTTTTTAAAAGCATGCTCAGAGCTATTTTGTTCCGTCCAGTCCTTGGACCAGTTTTCTCAAATTTTCAGTTTTAATCAACAGTTACCGCATCTCTCATGTAAATAATAAATCTTTGTTGGTTGTAAATATAATTAACTTAATCCACATTTGCATAAATTATCTCAACAGGTAAAAGATTAAGATCTCTAGCCTTATATTCACTACACACACTGTGAAATGTGATATCAATTTGTCTTAAGCATATATCTATCTATATTTATCTAGACTGTAGGTGGTGCTTACGTGGCAGAGTGGTTAGTGCTCCTGTCTCACAGCAAGAAGGTTGTGAATTCAAAACTGTCCTCCCCATGTGGGTTCTCTCCAGGTACCATTCAAACACATGCATGTATAGGTCAACTGGAAAATGTAAAGTGAATAAATGTGAGAGTGAACGGTTGTCTGTCAGTGTCTATTTCTAAATGACAGCCCTTTGACTAACTGTCCAGGATATACCCGGCCTAAGGTCCACAGTTTCTGGGATGAGCTGGACTTCATGACTGCAGTATTACCGGGCCGTTGCTTTCAAGTCGTACGTGGAGGTGGGATTTGAACTTTTCTGGTGGGGTTTTTGAACTTGAGAAAATCACAAAATAATGAACTGTAGGTTGTATCCAATTAAAAATGTAGCTTTAAAGGGCTATTAAAAGATAAAGTGAGTCATCGGGGGAGAGGGAAAGTCCAGTACATCCTTCTGTCAGACACCACTGTCAGAGAGTCTAGTTCATCTCCCACTACATGTCTGGCCTTCCTGATGATCCTATTGAGTCTGTTAGTGTTCTTTTTAACCTCAGAGTGCTGCCCCAGCAGACAACAGCAGACATGATGGCACTGATCAAAACAGACTCGTAGAACATCCTCAGCATCGTCCTGCAGATGTTAAAGGACCTCAGTCGTCTCAGAAAATAGAGACTGGCCTTTTCTGTACACACGGTACACGTTCTTGCACCAGTCCAGTTTGTGGTCCGAGTACACCCCTCAATACTTGTACTCCTCCACCACCTCAACACTGTTGGTAGGGGTCACTGGAGCCTTTGTCCTCCTCAGGTCCACCACAAACTCCTTAGTCTTTGTCATATTGAGCTGTAGGTGTTTTTTTTTTCACTCCTGGTGACAAAGTTGTCTACCACTGTCCTGTAGTCACTCTCATCATCACCAGAGTTACATCCCACTACTGTGGAGTCATCCGAAAGTTTCTGAAGGTGGCAGGTCTCCGTGCAGTAGTAGAAGTCTGTGGTGTCTGACGGTCTCCTGTGGAGTCTCGGTGTTGCTGATCACTCTGTCTGACACACTGCACTGTAGACGTACTGAGGTCTGCCAGTCAGGTAGCCCACAATCCAGGACACCAGTAGGAAATCCACCTGCACCACTGTCAGCTTCTCCGCCTGATGGTGTCAAAAGCACTTGAGAAATCAAAAAACAGGTTAATGAGGTTAATGAATGGACTCGGGTCCAGAGTCTGTATCCGGGCTATTGCAGAGTGAATAGTGTCATGCCGTGTTGGGGTTTGCAGAAGGGGGAACATAAACAGTCACCATGACAACAAAAACTTCCTCGAGGCGCGTATCGTGATGTCCTGAGAAAGTGTTCACGTAGGAGCATGTTCATGTGTTAAGTGCATAAATTGTATATAATTATGAACGTTGTGAGCCCATTCTGGTAATGAATAATACAGATAATATCCATCCATCCATCCATCTTCTACCGCTTATCCGGGGCCGGGTCACGTGGGCAGCAGTCTAAGCAGAGACGCCCAGATTTCCCTCTCCCCAGACACTTCCTCCAGCTCTTCCGGGGGGATACTGAGGCGTTCCCAGGCCAGCCGAGAGACATAGTCCCTCCAGCGTGTCCTAGGTCTTCCCCGGGGTCTCCTCCCGGTGGGACATGTCCGAAACACCTCCCTAGGGAGGCGTCCAGGAGGCATCCGAAACAGATGCCCGAGCCACCTCAGCTGGCTCCTCTCGATGTGGAGGAGCAGCGGCTCTACTTGGAGCTCCTCCCGAGTGACCAAGCTCCTCACCTTATCTCTAAGGGAGCGCCCCGCCACCCTGCGGAGAAAGCCCATTTCGGCCGCTTGTATCCGGGATCTTGTTCTTTCGGTCATGACCCAAAGCTTATGACCATAGGTGAGAGTAGGAACGTAGATTGACGGTAATCGAGAGCTTGCCTTACAGCTCAGCTCCTTCTTCACCACGACAGACCGGTACATCGACCGCATCACTGCAGAAGCTGCACCGATCCGTCTGTCAATCTCACGTTCCCTCCTTCCCTCACTCGTGAACAACACCCCAAGATACTCGAACTCCTCCACTTGAGGCAGGATCTCTCCACCAACCTGAAGGGGGCAAGCCACCCTTTTCCGACTGAGAACCATGGTCTCAGACTTGGAGGTGCTGATCCTCATCCCAGCCGCTTCACACTCGGCTGCAAACCGTCCCAGTGCACACTGAAGGTCCTGGCTTGATGGAGCCAACAGGACAACATCATCTTCAAAAGCAGAGACGAGATCCTGTGGTCCCCAAACCAGACTCCTCCGGCCCCTGGCTGCGCCTAGAAATCCTGTCCATAAAGATAATGAACAGGACCGGTGACAAAGGGCAGCCCTGCCGGAGTCCAACATGCACTGGGAACAGGTCTGACTTACTGCCGGCAATGCGAACCAAGCTCCTGCTCCGGTCGTACAGGGACCGGACAGCCCTTAGCAAAGGGCCCCGGACCCCATACTCCCAGAGCACCCCACAGGGCGCCACGAGGACACAGTCGAATGCCTTCTCCAGATCCACAAAACACATGTGGACTGGTTGGGCAAACTCCCATAAACCCTCCAGCACCCTGGAGAGGGTATAGAGCTGGTCCAGTGTTCCACGACCGGGACGAAAACCGTATTGTTCCTCCTAAATCCGAGGTTCAACTATCGGTCGCATTCTCCTCTCCAGTACCCTGGCATAGACCTTCCCGGGGAGGCTGAGGAGTGTGACCCCTCTGTAGTTGGAACACACCCTCCGGTCCCCCTTCTTGAAAAGAGGAACCACCACCCCGGTCTGCCAGTCCAGAGGTACTGTCCCCGATCACACGCGATGTTGTAGAGGCATGTCAACCAAGACAGCCCTACAACATCCAGAGACTTGAGGTACTCAGGGCGTATCTCATCCACCCCTGGTGCCTTGCCACTGAGGAGCTTCCCAACTACCTCAGTGACTTTGGCCCGGGTGATGGACGAGTCCACCTCTGAGCCCTCGGCCTCTGCTTCCTCAGTGGAAGAAGTGTCGGTGGGGTTGAGGAGATCCTCGAAGTATTCCTTCCACCGTCCAACAATATCCCCAGTTGAAGTCAGCAGGTTCCCACCTCCAATGTAAACAGTGTTGGCAGGGCACTGCTTCCCCCTCCTGAGGCGCCGGACGGTTTGCCAGAATTTCTTCGAGGCCGACCGATAGTCTTTCTCCATGGCCTCACCGAACTCCTCCCAGACCCGAGTTTTAGCCTCCACGACCACCCGGGCTGCAGTCCGCTTGGCCTGCCGGTACCTATCAGCTGCCTCAGGAGTCCCACGGGCCAACCAGGCTCGGTAGGTCTCCTTCTTCAGCTTGACGGCATCCCTTACTTCCGGTGTCCACCACCGGTGCAGAGGTTGCCGCCACGACAGGCACCGGAGACTTTACGGCCACAGCCGAGTGGCGATCGACAATGGAGGTGGAGAACATGGTCCACTCGGACTCAATGTCTCCAACCTCCCTCGGGATCTGGTCGAAGCTCTGCCGGAGGTGGGAGTTAAAGGTCTTTCTGACAGGGGGCTCTGCCAAACGTTCCCAACAGACCCTCACAGTACGTTCGTGCCGAGTCTGTCCAGCTTTCTCCCCCGCCATCGATCCAACTCACCACCACGTGGTGATCAGTTGACAGCTCCGCCCCTCTCTTCACCCGAGTGTCCAAGACATACAGCCGGAGGTCAGATGAAACAACTACAAAGTCGATCATCGATCTCCGACCTAGGGTGTCCTGGTGCAACGTGCACAGATAATATGCAATATATATTATAGTATATAATAATAAATCATAAAATACTGGCAGGAATTTCATATCCATAAATAATTTATGATTTTCACTTGGATTTTCAAAAGTTCTTGCAACACCTGATTGGCTCATTCATGTTCATATCACAGGGTGGCCGCGGGTCCTTAAAATGTCTTAAATTATGATTCAATAAATCTTAAATATTTTATTTCGTATTATTGCTAAAATGTCTCCAGTCTGACGCACCTAATGTCTGATCATCAGGATAAAAAAGTTCTTGTTTCTTGCGTTGCGTCTTTCGTCCGGCTGAGACAGGGTCCAGTGGACAGAAGGAAAAAAAAAAAACAAAGCGTGTGGTCCATTAAGCTCCGGCCCGCGACACAAGGGTTTTTTTGTGGGGCTGTTGTTGTGCTCCTGTTAGTTCGGCTTCTCAACCCCAATTCAATAAATCAATGTCTCAAACGGGAAAAACCTAGTCGCTAATCTGTGGCAAAACTTCCTACAGATGCATACAGTATCATAGGACTTACACAAGTTTGTGCTCAGCCTGTCTATAACACAGGGAGCTTGTGAAAGAAGCGTTTCCTAAAATGAATCATAAACAGACTTAGGTCGCTCTTTCACAACAGACCTGGAGGCTTTTAGGCTCATGGCTCAGCCAGATGTGCTAAAGATGGAGTGAACAATGTAGGTTTACATTAGCCTTTTTCTTCTCCTCTCCTTTTTTTATCAAGTCTAAGTTGATGTTTTGAAGATATATTAGTAAAAAGTAAGCAATCTATGTGGTAAATTCTTGTTGCTGTGAATGATTTGGTCATTTTATTTGTTTATTATTAAATTCAGTCCTGGCTAGACAAATGTTGATATAACTAAAGAATAAAAATCATAACACTGTAATTATTTTATATATGCATTTTCTTTTCGAACCCAGCAGTTGACCAAGTAGGCCAGTCTGTCAGGAACTCCCAGGCCACTTTTTCTCCCCAGTCCAACACTGCAAAAATATATCACCAAAACCTCCACTGTAAAATACTAAAACTATTTACAAAATACAAATACCCTTCACTTTTGTTTATAACTCATACCCTGAGATTTGCTCAGGACAACCTTATAATTGTGCCCTGAGAGTGGTGTGAGGTGAGACCACAGGAAAGATATCCTGTGTAGTAGTTATTACTATCTTATAATCTTATAATAAAATAGTAATATTTAAGCAGATAACACGCAAAGATATTCAAGTAGTAGATTTATAAAGCTATACATGATCTTTTAGATCATACAGTGGTAAAAAGTAAAGGTTAAAACAAAAGCATCAGGTCTCAGTTTTCAATTCTGAGATCAACTGTAAGAGAGCTGAGCATTATCTCAGTGAGAGGGATGCTCACACTTTTTCAGCTCGCGAGCTACTAATAAAATGACCAAGTCAAAATGATCTACCCACTACAAAAATGCAAAACATATATTTATTTACAAATATATTGAGGATTCTTTATATGTACAATGTATGTTAAAATGTACCTTGCAAACCGTAATACTACACAACAACATAATTAACTATGTACATTTTCTGTCATTACCAGAGTTTACTCTGATGACTTTCACTGAATTGAATAAGCTAGAGATGCATAGTCCAGACAGTAGCTGCTGAGGCAAACGCACCTCGAAAACATCATTGTGAAAAAAGTACTCCTCCCATTCTGTATGAAAGCGATAGGTTTTTGTCTTCTTACTTGGTCCAGCTCCCTCACTTTTATGCCCTTTCTTAAGTTTAAGAGAAAAAAACGAGACTGAAGCGTGTTAGTTTTGCTGCACTTAGCAACGTTGTTTGTGCATGCGCAGTGACCTAAGCATCAGAAAAATTCAGACGTCATCTGACTGGCTGCCCTGTGTGTCAACCAAGAGATTGGATGGATGATTGACTGGCGTCTATTTTTTTTTTAATGTCATGTGATCTACCAATACTACCTTGAGATCGACTGGTAGATCACGATCGACATATTGGGCACCCTGCGCTAGAGGAAAGGGGTTTCCCCTAAAACTAACTCTGATTGGACCAGACTGTTCTGGTCTCATAGTCGATGGCTCTGAAAGGACAGTGTGACTCCTGATGTGTTGTTGTTCTAGAGTGAAACTGTTGAAATAGGATAAATACTAGGCAACTGAATATGAAGCCACCTCCTCTGTTCAAAGAGGGCTTTGTCATTTTCACAAAAATGTCTTCCTTCACCCCTCTCTCAAACCATCTGTCCTCTCTGGACAAAATGTGGACATTGTTGCCCTCAAAGGAATGTCCTTTCTCTTTGAGGTGGAGGTGGACTGCAGACTCAGGTTCTCCAGGATTGTCTCTTCTGTTCTGATACATCCTCTTGTGAAGCTGTTGTTTTGTTTCACCGACATAACTGTCACTGCATCCTTCACTGAACTGCATAAACTACATTACTCTGTTTGTGGGGGTCTTGTCTTTAGCATGGACCAGTTTTTGACGCAGAGTGTTCCCAGGTTTAAAGCGGACTGGAATGTTGTGTTTGTAGAAAATCCTTTTAAGTTTTTCAGATAAACCAGACACATAAGGAATAACTACATCCTTCCCTTTTGTCTCTGGTTCCTGTCTGTTTGGTTTCTGTGTCCTCTTGGTTTTGTTGAAAGTCCATTTGAGGTATCCACAGTCTCTCAGGGCTTTACGGATGTGTTGTTCTTTCCGTTTACCTTCTGAGGTTGTGGGCACCTCTTGTGCTCTGTGCTGAAGAGTCCTGATGACTCCAGCTTGTGCTGCAGAGGCTGGTGATAATCAAACAGTAAATGATGATCTGTGTGTGTTGTTTCTTCTGCTAAATGATTAAATGTAAAATGTAAATGTAGTTAAAAAAACAGTCTAAAGTTAACCCCAGTGAAAGCTCGGAAATAGTTTCTCTTCTCAATGTTGTCAACGTCCTGCTCTGAAGTCACACCTAAAACACAAGACGTATGAATAAACCCTGAAACCACGGCTTTAACTTCATACTTCAAGGCTAGGGAATTGCTGGAAATATCCACAGGAAATCAGTGTGCTACTGTTATAAGAATTCTATATTGTAAAAAGAATTCTGTTCGTCAGATTAATGAGGAGACAGTGAGACCGTATTGAATTTAGAATGAATGGTCAGGATTTATTCCTTGCAAGGAAGAAGCGAAGTACAGACATGTCATGAGACTGTACAACAAGATGAATCTGCTTACAAAGTAAACAATACATATGGGTTTTATACATATCAGTCCACAATGTGAAGGAGGAGGAGGATGTTCACTCCCCTACAGTCTGCGACCTAGAGGCCAGGTGGTTATAGCTTAGACTAGGGACATGTTTGTAATAGCATGAGAACAGAACAGAAGCAGACAGAAGCATAACATATAAAACTAAAAAATAGACACTTAATAAAAACATACAATTCCCATAACATTCCCCCCTGTTTATGCTGAATAGGCATAAATCAAAATATCCACCTTGATGTGAATTTTATTAAGTCAGGAGCGAAAACCCAGAGGCAGCTGACCTAGCCTAAGTACATTTGACCATCCGGCTAAATGACCTATCGCTGGGGAAAAGACCTCCTGACCGCCCCTCTGCCAAGGCGGCGCACATTCAAGGCAGATACATGTAAAAATAAAATATAAACTGATTTCTTCTGACACACATGTCCAATCAATGACAGAAATGAATATAATATTGCAAACAGATAAATCCAAAGGAGATTAACATACTGATTCTTAACATCCAATAATAATTGATTACATCAAAACATAGAATCACTCCAAAATAAAGTAGAAAAGATGCCGGAGGTTAAGCTGGTCAACCCATCGAACTCAACATCTCAGCCTGACCCTGCCTGTCCAGTCGCTGACCCTGCAACGCAAAGAAACAAAACAGGAGTGAGACATCATCACAAACTAAATGATTAAAATCAATTCTCTTAAGCAAAGTAAATTCAGTGAACCATACTGCCCTTCGGACTTGAGTGTGGTCACGTCATGGTGCTGTGGAACTTGACTTTAAACCATGGACCCCTCATCGTACATGAGTTCAAAGGCTTCCTCCAGTCAGATTGAGTCTCATCATCTGCGTCTGGGGTTCCTGCCTCCTCGTCAATGTCATCTGGCACTTGCATGTATGCCAGTGCTGACTTAGTAAAGGGCGATCGATCAGTCGTTAGGAGAATCCGGAGGCATGGAACACAACAACAAAGAAACAGGATTAAGCATACGAATGTCACTGTCAGTGCTATAAACACTGACTTCAGAATTCCACCCCATTTCCCGAAAACTTGTTCAAACCAGGGTGTAATATGGTCCTCTATGCCTCGTTTCCAGTCAGTTCCATTGATAAGGAGTTGAGTCCTTCTAAAGCCCTGGTGACACTGCCATCAGGAGCTGTGTTGTTGGGGATAAAGG
Source organism: Perccottus glenii (assembly GCA_024416835.2). Taxonomy (NCBI): domain Eukaryota; kingdom Metazoa; phylum Chordata; class Actinopteri; order Gobiiformes; family Odontobutidae; genus Perccottus; species Perccottus glenii. The sequence continues at coordinate 3,038,265 of CM044548.2, read as the reverse complement.
TACAACAGACTTGTCCGATCATTTTACATACCCCACCCTTTTCAGCTAAGATCATGTCCAGTGCCATCCTGTTTTGCCAGGTCATGAGGCTGGTTTTATCCAGCTGTTCGGCCAAACCGGAAACTGCGTCTCGGGTGTAATTAATGAACCTCTGTTGGTTATAATAGATATAGTTAATCCAATCAACATTTTTATTTATGGTTACCGTCCAAAAGAAAAGTGATTCAAATCCAGCTGCAATCTGATTTCGTGCCTTAAACTGGTCAGGGACCCCTCTAGGGACCCCAATTGCATCAATGTATACGCGATCATCAAATGAACCAGAGGGAGCTTCCCTCTTGCTCCTCTCGTGTGGGCCCTTGCTCACACTCCCATCAGTTTCAGGGTGTGGGAGTATGTAGAATTGTTGGACCAATTGAATTAGTGCACAAGTACCAGTCCAGTCAGCAGGTAACAGTTGTCGAATGGTCTTACCTCCGCAGAACCACCAGACGTCCGCCCTGCCTCCTATGTGGTTTTACCATCATTAATTTCTCCTTTGGTTGAGTTCAGAGTGGTGTAACAGGAAGACAGGTGTCCCACATCCACTTTCCGCGAGTGATGCAGGTGTAGTTGCCCTCATAAGGAGAAAACCAAGGGGGTTTAACATTAATCTTTACAGGTGGGTAACGATAATGCAAATTTATACAGAGCTCTGAGTAATTATGAATGGTTTAGAGTAGTCTGGGAGAGCCAATACTGATGCTCCAACTAATGTCTGTTTTAGTTGAGTAAAGCTGCTTCTCCTCTGCAGTCCATTGAATGACATCTTGTGCTGCCATTGGGACATCATAAATCAACCCTTGTAGCGGTTGTGTTGTTTCTGCATAATTTGGTATCCATTGTCTGCAGAAATTAGTCATGCCTAAAAAAGACATCATTTGTTTTTATTACTGGCTTCGCCTGTAAAATAGCAGCTTTCCTTTTTCATCTAATTGTTTACCATTTGTGTGAGCTGAAAACCCAAATACATGACCTGAGTCTTCCACAGCTGTAGTTTGTTTTACTCACTTTGTGACCTTGCTCGAAAAGGAATTTGAGCAGAGCCAGAGTGTCCTCTCTGCATTGCTGCTCCGATTCCGAGGCCAGTAAAATGTCATCCACATACACAATTAACTGACTGCCCTGTGGAGGGTCAAATTTGGCCAAATTTGCAGTTATTGCTTGGGAAAACAAAGTGGGAGACTCGCAGTACCCTGGGGTGCGAGTGAAAGTCCACTTCCTGTTCCTGTATTGGAACGCAAACCAGAACTGAGAATCTGGGTGCACTGGAACCGAAAAAAATGCATTTGCTAAGTCTATGACTGTAAAAACTTTAGCTTTAGGATTTAAGTCATTTAACAATGTGTTTGGATTTGGCACTAAAGGAGCCCTAGGAATTACAGCGTTGTTCACTGCCTGTAAATCCTGTGTCATCCTCCATCCTGAAGATGGTGGTGCTTTTTTCACTGGAAACAAAGGTGAGTTACAGGGAGAGTCAGGACACTCTATAATCACACCTGAACTCTTTAGTGCTTCCACTAAAGGTGCAATACCTTCTTCAGCTTCCTTTTTTAACGGATATTGTCTTTGAAATGGTCTAAACGACCCTTTTGGAGTGATTTTGTATGGTTCCACTCCTTTAATTAACCCCACATCAGCAGGACCTTTAGACCATAACCCCACTGGGATGTCTGTTAAGGCCTGCTCTTCTTCGTGGGTCAGTACAAGTCATTCTGAAACCCCCTCGTCCAAGTCAAACTGGACGCCTTCCTCCAATGTTCTTTTTCCGGTAATTCTTATTGCCTTCATACCGTCTGGTGTTGGAACCACACCGATATTCAGGGCTTCTAAAAGGTCGCGTCCTAATAAATTCATTGGGCATAATTGGGATATGGCAAACGCGGCTTTTGTCTCAGACCCAGTCTGAGGATCTTTTACGTTTAACGCAGTTGTAAGTGGTTCAGTTACAATGTGTCCGGTTGCTGATCTTACTCTAAGTACATTGTACGGATGAGTATTAAATTTTCTTTCTGCACAGTCATTTCTTATAATTGATCTACACGCTCCCGTGTCGCAGAGGAATTTAATGAAGTAACCATTAATTACTAAGTTTACCATTGGCTTTTGTTCATATGATAATAACTCCGTGTTTTGCAGAGACAAAATTTCTCCCTGCTCCTTCTCACTGTGTATGTCATGCGGTGTATGTTCGCGTTCGTGCATCTGACCTTTTGTACCAACGGTCAGTCAGGAGTAATCCTCCTGATGCCTGGGTCCAGGTGGGCACGGTCTCTCCCTCCTCCTTCACCGTATCGTTGTCCTCTCTCTCCCTCCTGACAATTTCTGGCCAAATGACCCCTCTGACCACACCGATTACACACAGCCTCCTCCACTCCACGCCATCCACGTCCAGCTCCACTCCACCTCTCCCTCCATTTTCCCCGTCCACGTCCTCGTCCAGCATTCCCTCGGAAAAACAAATCAGTTTCATTAGCATTCACCACTACAAAGGTTTCACTCTGGCGTTTCTTTTTTTTATTGTTGCTTTTTTCAAGGCTCTCTGCATGCACTGCATACGCTTTTACCTGAGATAAAGGGGCTGTGGCCCATCCAATTTGCTGTTTCTTTACAAAATGACTCACTTCAGGTTTCAAACCACATAAGAATGCATTTTTTAGTTGATTTGCATATGGGGATGTTTCTACATCTTCGGGAATAGTGATACCACTATTTGTATCAAACACCTCTTTAAGTCTATCAAAATACACCAGCACAGATTCGTCATCCCCTTGTTTACAATTGGCTATTTTTGAATAGTCCGCACGTCCTTGGTAGTGTTCAACAATTTTAGTCAGTAGAAGTTCTACACGCGCTGTCCAAGCACCTTGTTTATATAATATTGGATTTGCATTCTCAAGTGGGTCCCATTCATTTTTTACTACACACCAATCTGCTTTGAGCATAACTCTCAAAGCACGTTCAACTTCAAGAGAATCCAAATAGTAGCTCTCGCAGAGCCGATAAAACATAGTTTTAAACTCACCCGTGTTCACCTTTGGGTGTGGAATGTCGGCGGTAGCCTCTTTAACATCCAGCTCTGTCCACGGTCTATAGACTCGGACCATGACTGGTTGCTCACCCTGTCCCGCTCTCGGATTTGGCATTTCAATCAACGGATACGTTTCAGCTTGAGCTAATTTTGCTTTTAAAACTTTAGGCTTAGGAGGACAGAAGGTCTTACCGCTGCGTGTTGGGTGGCGCTCCTCCTCCTCAAAATTAGCTGCTAACGGTGGCTTCCCAGTGGAATGCGCTTGAGTCGCGTGGGCCGGGGCGGAGGAAGGCGGAGTTAGAGGCTGAGGCTGTGGCTGTTGGGAGGGTTCTGGCTGTGCATGCTGTATCGGCTGCGGCTGCGCCTGCGGCTGCGGAGAGGGGCCTGCGGCTGCCAGCCCTTGCTGGCTCGGATAGGGAGGAGGCAGATTCGTGCAGGGACCCAGGTCATCTTCGATCTTTTGCTCTCGGCGATAGAAAGCATGTAAAGAAGGATAGGTGGTTAGTACAGGTCTATTCAGAACCTCCTCATCCAACTTTTTAATTTCTGTAGCTTTGTCTTTGGCTACCTTTCTGAGTTTCTCCTCATTTTCTCTATTAATCTTTTCCTGTTTCTCATTCTGTCTCCCTATTCTCCTTTTTTGGGCTTCAATTAGCCAATTTTGAGCTTGAGGCAATCCCGCTTGCCTCTGTTTACTTTTATTATTCAGATTATCTGCTGTAATCTTACTAATTAACTCCTCACATTCGTTAACCTGCAATTTACCAATAAAACCATATTTTTCATGCCATTTATTCAAATGGATTATATTCTCAGGGTCAATATGCTGCATCAATTTAACATCCCCAATTAAGACCTTATCACCACCCAGTTTACTTTTATTCAACCCATTGTTCTCAGTAAACCAGCCAGTAAATCAACTCAAACTCAATCAAACCACAGTCACACACAGTCACACTCAAACACACCTGTTTTCTGTAACAATTTCCCAGTATATGCCCCACACACGTCTTGTGGGCCTTTATAATCGCACTCACCGCTTCAACATGCAGTGAAACAAACAATTTTTCAGCATAAGCCTCTCACTGTCTAGTGGGCTTTTAAAATCTCATTACTCATCTGCAGGAATCAATTCTACGTAGTCAGGCCTTTTTTATAGTCACATTGACTTCGGACTCATTCATCTCACCCGTTAAGATTTTACATGGAGGTTCTCGATAATGGTCAATACTCGAGTTTTCCTGTGCGTCCAACGCACCATTAAAACCAACAATACTAGCTATGCAAGGCAGTTCGATTGTGGCGTATTACGATACGTGATTATTAATCTAAGATAAATTCCTGTGCTCTCTAGACAAGCTCTTTAGATCTAATAGTAATTAGATGCTCTATCTCGCATAGAGGTTCGCACTTGTCACGGCCAAATGAACTAAACGCACGAGTCAGTTTCAAGAAACACCATAAAGACTTACAAAGCATAAGGTATCTATCAAACTAAAATCTAGCAAGACAACAAGCTTTAACACAGATTAACATCAGAATATCCCGTTTAAAACCTCACCCGTTAAGATTGAATATGTAGGATCTCGATCAAAAACACATACTTTTTCGGCTTTAAACCTCACCCGTTAAGATTTTACATGTAGGATCTCGATAAAGCGGATCTCACCATTAGATGACATTTAGGGTCTCGATCTTTCAGAGTTTAAGAATCTCATATGCTGGCCAACTTCATGGAAAAACATCAACTAATGATGTAAAGTACATGCAGCCCGCTCAACATATGTCAGATTTCCAAAACTAGCTACTTCCGGAAGCTTTGGTAATTACAAACTCACACACACACACCAAAAAATAAATTAAACAGCTGTTTACCTGAATTTTCAGTCCAATAGTCCAGTTGTTCCGCAGCCAGACTGTCTTTTCTGTTCTCTCGTCTCTCTGCTCTTCTCCTTTTTCAGTCCAGATTTCGTCATCGTGTTCACACACACCGAGGGGATATCTGGCCCTTACTGCTAAATAGCACAGCTTGGGACTTACAAGAAATGCATTGTTTTTGCATTTCTCCGTGCACGTCAGTTCACCTCTTTGCATGAGAAACAACGAATATTGAAATCCGGCTCGAAGGACCAAATGTTATAAGAATTCTATATTGTAAAAAGAATTCTGTTCGTCAGATTAATGAGGAGACAGTGAGACCGTATTGAATTTAGAATGAATGGTCAGGATTTATTCCTTGCAAGGAAGAAGCGAAGTACAGACATGTCATGAGACTGTACAACAAGATGAATCTGCTTACAAAGTAAACAATACATATGGGTTTTATACATATCAGTCCACAATGTGAAGGAGGAGGAGGATGTTCACTCCCCTACAGTCTGCGACCTAGAGGCCAGGTGGTTATAGCTTAGACTAGGGACATGTTTGTAATAGCATGAGAACAGAACAGAAGCAGACAGAAGCATAACATATAAAACTAAAAAATAGACACTTAATAAAAACATACAATTCCCATAACAGCTACAAACAAAGATTTTTGCTTTGGAATCTGAAAGAGGACTTCAGGAGACAATCCCGATCACACAATGTGGTAAGACGAAGATGAATTTAAACTTGGATGATACTGTGTCATTCCCAAAACTGAGCAAAGCAAATGGATTTAAACAAAATGATACCACCTGGCATAAACTTGGTGCCCAGCCAAAGCAGCACTGGATTAGAAAAAAGAATGCTGGCATCACAAGAGCATATGTAGCATCACCAGACATCCAGCTAAAAACAGATTCCAACCACTGACTGAGCTAAAGATTAATGAACCAGAAAACTCTGCTTTAAATGAAAAACATGGAGTAAATCAAGCTTATTCTTTGAAAAACAGGAGAAATGAATCTGTGGAAAAGCACCAGGCAAACAAAGACAGAGAATCTATGCCAAAAGTGAAGGTCAGAGACAGGCGCGGATTTACGGGTGGGCCTGGGTAGGCAAGTGCCCACCCAGATTGACTGGTGGTTCACCCAATCAGATTAATAAAAACATCTTAATTCAGCGCGTGCAGCACATCAGAAATAGACTCGGTGCAGAAACGATCTCTGCACTGGACCCAGTATTTCCTAAATGTAGCTTAGCTGCTGTTGTGTGTTTCTAAATCATTTCAGTATTTCCTCAATACTATAACATTTTATAGGACTGACAGGCTTCAATAGACGCCCTCATTAGATTCCATAAATAGAATTAATGGAATATCCCGAGGGCGGCGCCGTGAGCGCGCTGAGCGAGCAGGTAACGTAACGTTATGTGTTAGTTGTCACAGTATGCACACAGTTGTCTTTAAAAGATGGATAAAACAAAAAAAATAAAGAAAGAGGGAAAAGGAGATGGCAGGAGATGGTGTCAAGCTATGGGACTGCTGATAAACAAGTGGATAGTGAAAAGCAACAGGTAGGACTTAAAGTGAGACGTCTGTGCTTGGAGGCTTGCAATATTCATGTTAACAGACTTAGCGTTAGCGTTTGCTAACACTGGGAATGCAGCAGCCAAATGGGGTTTAAATTAAGGCTAGCCTTTGTAGCGTAGTAGCTATATATGAGTTATAATATAATTTAATAAGAAATATTGATTTATTAATTCGGGTAAATTATCAATTAATATTTTATTATCAAATTTGTCTCGTTAAAAGGGGCACCACCAGATGATTCTGGAAAACTGATTATATTGATTAAGTCTCAATTAATCTGAAGGAAGAGAATTCTAACCTGTCTTCGAATATAATTCTGAAATAATCAAAAGAAAACCAAATCAAATCTTTAACATTTTAAGGGGTTTTATTAAAGATTGTACACAATTAAAGTAATTAATGGGAGAGGACACAAAGGAGAATGATTGACATACAATATGAAATAGTGATTAAAACAAAATGAAAAACAACAAAATTACTGAATCTAACTTTGTGGAGGAGAATGTTTTGACTAATTAGAACTCGGCTGTGAGTTTAATTACCGGATTATTACGACGGGTTTGTAGGAGATAGATGAATGGACTTGGGTATAAATTAAGTTCTGCATGGACCTTTACTCAAGACAGTGTACAGTTTTATAACGCCAAACTTCAGTGTCACGTGCTTAACTCACTCTAGTCGTCTTGCGAACCTCAGCATTCAGGCCAAAGATCCAAAGGGGTGCTCCGGAATTTTAGCGCTGCTCAGCGGGTTGTTGGTGACGACAAGATGGCGGCACATGTACACGGATCCCCAAAGGAGCCTGGAAGCTCCTTGGTAGGGTAGAGAAGGCGTTCTATCACGGTCGGGGAGTGTAAGGCAGGCTCCTACCCGTTGTTGGGACAAGAGTCTTTTAACACAAAAAATTGATCACTGGAAAAGCGTCTCAGGAATCGTTTTCCTCTGGCTTAGAGCGTCTGTGGTCCACGTGGAGTTCTCAGTTTGTCTAGAGAACTACAAAAATGTCTTCTTCCTCGTGCAGGTTACGTCACGAGAGTTTTACAAAAATCATTAGTGCGTGGCTGTTAAAGAAAAATAAAAATCACGTTGCGTGGTTTCGCGACGGGTCTTAACTTTGAAAGTAAAGTAGGAGAAGAGTAAAAGCACACGCGCAGAGCGCGTTGAATAGAAGCGAAGCAAGAGAACAAGAGGCAAGAGAGCGTTTCCGGCGTGCGCCAGAGTTTTGTTCGGCTTGTAAGGGGTGTGTCTTTAGGGCGTTTCTGTTGGTTTGGGGAAATGCCTGGTTCGTAATTCAACACTATTCCTCCACAAGATTAAATGAATAGTTAGCCTTTACACAATCATAAGCATACATTTAAATTTGATACTGCAGATTGGTATCGATAGAATGCATTTTGAACATGTTGTAACAAGTATAAAGTCATTCAATCATTTTATTAACTGTAAGCTTGTAAAACTGATGTAAGAAAGGATTCTTCGTCGTGACTCTAAATCCTGTGAGGGAAAAACATTAATTCATCATTTAAACATTTTCTTTTTATTAAACAAAGCTGTTCATTTCTGAAATGTCCGAGTCCCTTGGTAAACTTTTCATTTACATGGAAGTTAAAAGTCAGCTTTTATTGAGAAAGTATTTAGCAGAGTTCCTCCATACTGTCGCTAGGGGGCAGTGTTGTAACGTTCATACTGTCTCAAATCCTGGTTGGATCAAAGCATTCCGATGTCCAAAACGGAGCAGTCGTAGAGAGTTTCTCTGGAGAGCTGGGTAAACAATTT
>CM044548.2:3022465-3024965 GCA_024416835.2 Perccottus glenii | reverse complement strand
TATACAACAGCTGTAACCACAAATGTAGACATTAAGGAAGTGTAAAGTGGTAGAATGCCTTTTATTTCATCTCAACATCAGCCCCTTCATCGTCGACACTTATGTCCTCTCTCCAACAACACGAATAAAAGGCATTTCTCACAGATAACAATACAACTTACACCACTTTACACTTCCTTAATGTCTACATTGGTGGTTGCAGCTGTAATATAGGCCTTTAATTAAGAGATGCAGGCTCTCTTCTAACTTGGAAAAGTGAGTGTAAGGCTATGTTTGTTAAAACCTACAAATTTCTGAAATTTAAAATCAGATGTCATTGTACTTATTGTTTGTTGTTTCCTTGTGTTGGCTCTAATCGTAGTTCAAATCTAAACCTTTCTTGTTAATTCCAGGAGGAGAGCTTACAGAACTGGTTGGAGATGCGGTAGGGCACGTAGACGTTCCCGTCATTAGCTTTAGGCCAGAGGCAGCCGCGGGCAGTGCAAGGGTCGGCGTTCTGTAGACCGTAGGGCACCGCAATGTCTCCCTCCGTCACCACAGGGTCGTCCACGTTCTTCCCTGTGACACCAAGAAACAAAGCTCAAAACACCATTTACTCTTTTTCAGTTCATACAGTTCAGTTGAATTTCTAGTTCAGCAGCCTACAGTTAGTTTACAACAAATCTTGTTATTTTAAAAGTCAAATCTTTGTATGTTGTAATCCACACAATAACCTTTTATAAATGGTTCACCCACACGCATCATTAAACCACACTGTTAAGAACAGATTAAAAATCTAAAAACTAATGAATGATGCCATAAAAGTCATTGGCAGATTAAGGGTCTCTGTCCTTACGGTTTTTCTATAAAAGGACATTGGTCACACAGGAAAAGGAAATTATGAAAGACCCTCTCTCATTTTGCTCCAATTTAAAAACAAAAATACATTAAATATTAGATACAACAAAGTCAATATTATTTTAACAGAACGAGTAAAGTTCATAAGAGGAAGAGACAGAGCATGAACATCTACATTTCTACATTTATTCATTTAGCAGACGCTTTTTTCCAAAGCGACTTACATTACATTACCAGTGTTACAGTCACTGGAGGCAAGGCGGGTTAAGTGTCTTGCCCAAGGACACAACGACAGTATGAACTGTGGGGAGAGCGGGAATCGAACCGCCTACCTTCCGGTTGAAAGACGACCGCTCTACCCACTGAGCTACTGCCGCCCCCCTATGAACATGATTTACAGTTACATCTGTGATGTGCTGAATCCACGTGGGTACACAAGTCTGGGTAAGTATAAATTATGGATATTGCACAGGCCCATCTTAAAAACGTAATTTGCTAATAAGGTGCAGGTCACATAAAGTTCAGTAATAGTTTTATGCCAAAATTATACTGTTATATCTTGGGTTTTCCTGCTTCTATGTATTTATACAAGTTGTTAAAGTTAATTGTTCAGTTATTTCTGCAGATAACAGACCTGTTGGAGTTGTGTAATACTAAAGAACTGAACTATAGCATTGTTCGATGAAGACATTGTACATTTGAACAAGTAAATCTTTTTTTTATTTACCATATTTACATTTTTTTCCTGCTTTTGTTCTGTATAAGTCTCTTTAGCTCTCTATCAACTTTGCGCAAAACTACCAGATATTCAGTCTGTTTAATTTACAGTGTATATGAATATATGACAATAAAATTTATTTTATCTAATACATACCAAGATTCTTATTGGCCTTTTCCAGCAGAGTGGAGATACTGAAGTCATCGTCCTCTACAGTGTTGCCTGAGAAGAAGAAAAAGGATAACATTACTCATATGTATTTGGTTTTTAATAGTTCATTTTTATGATAATGATTCATACCAGAGGATTCATCAATGTTGTCAAACGTGTTCTGTAAAAAAACAACAATTTCAGTTGAAATATGAGGTAATAAAGGCTCAATTACATTTTATACCAGCAGGATATATTTAACTCTCTTGAAACCCTCGAGCCAAAAATGTAGGTGCACAGAAAAAAAATAAAAATCTCTTAATACATTGCAGCTGGGTTTCAGATTTTCCCAATTACCAAATACTCAATTTTTTACAGGATTTATTTTACCCTTTAGGTTTTTAGAAGGTGTTAAAACAATGGGCTGAGTGTTCCCAGAGGGTTAAAAGTTAAATATTTTTTTTGCTTGTGTTGCTTACCTTCGTTATGATAAAAGTGTGAGCCGAGCAGAGGAGGAGGCTGAGGACTGCGGCCTGAAGCATGATGGGAGCTCAATGGAACAATGTTAACGACAGCAGAAGGTAACACAACTCAAGAAACCCAGCTACAGAGCTTTATAAAGGTGTCACACACTTCTACATCATTACCTTATTTGGCAAACACTGAGATTGACTGACAGCCTGAAAACAGAAGTGACCGTTATTACTTCAAACCCACTGTTCTTTGTGTAAGATGTAGGCTCTGTTTGTTCAGAAACTGTGTGTGTTTTTTTGCGACGACATATTTACAAGATAA
>CM044548.2:2984965-3012465 GCA_024416835.2 Perccottus glenii | reverse complement strand
TGCCCAATCTTTTCAGTTTTTTATTTGTTAAAAAGTTTGAAATATCCTTTGTAGTATGATTCATGATTGTGTCCCACTTGTTGTTGATTCTTCACAAAAAATTTTCATATCTTTATGTTTGAAGCCTGAAATGTGGCAAAAAGGTCGCAAAGTTCAAGGGGGCCGAATACTGTCGCAAGACACTGTATATGGTTATTCTTCGCATTAGGGCCAACTCAGATATTTGTGACAAATAGCAGTAAACTATTAAGAAGAGTGAATGTATCTCTTCAGTAAAGGTCTATACAACAGCTGTAACCACAAAAGTAGACATTAAGGAAGTGTAAAGTGGTAGAAATGCTTTTATTTCATCTCAACATCAGCCCCTTCACTGTCAACACTTATGTCCTCTCTCCAACAGCACAACAGTTTTTTTTTTTTTTTTTTTTTTTAACCTTTATTTAACCAGGAAAGTCCCACTGAGATTACAAATCTCTTTTGCAGGGGAGTCCTGGCCCCCCAATGTGTGTATTGGGAACTGTTACCGTAAAGACCAGTGTAAAAGAGCAGATGAAGTGCTCCGACTAAATTGATCAATTTTGTGATAGTGGCCTACACAAACCTGACAAAAAAAATTAAGATGAAGACTCACAAATTTCTGACTTTAAAATTGTTGCAAATTGCTTCTACTCAAACTTATGTGGCACAAGATGATATTACAATATGCTCCATTTGATTTGGTGCAGCAACATAACAGAGCACTTCATCTGCTCTTTTACACTGGTCTTTACGATAACATTTGTGCTGTTGGAGAGAGGACATAAGTGTCGACGGTGAAGGGGCTGATGTTGAGATGGAAAACAATACATCTTACACACTTCCCTAAAGTCTACATTTGTGGCTGCAGCTGTAATATAGGCCTTTACTTAAGAGATGCAGAAACATTCTAAATTGGAGCAAGCAAGTACTAAGCTATGTTTGTTAAAACCAACCAACATTTTGGGAAGATTTAAAGTTAGACACCATTAAATTTTAAGTTTGTCGTTTCCTTGTGTTGGCTCCAGTGACTGTATAATATATGGACGTTTTCCGCCCTTTGGTCATCTATTCACCGATATTATCGTTACGACAGGGCAATAAAATGGCGCTTACATCCGGGCTTTTTGGCTTTTACTGCATAGTAAAACAATAGTTTTCAGATAGCATAAACAAACGTCCACCTAAGAGTTGTCATGTAGTAAGGGGTTCCGTGAGAGAGGCTTGGTTGGCTGTAATCGTAGTTCAAATCTAAACCTTTCTCGTTAATTCCAGGAGGAGAGCTTACAGTACTGGTTGGAGATGCGGTAGGGCACGTAGACGTTCCCGTCACTAGCTTTAGGCCAGAGGCAGTCGCGGGCCGTGCAGGGGTCAGCGTTCTGTAGACCGTAGGGCACCGCAATGTCTCCCTCCGTCACCACAGGGTCGTCCACGTTCTTCCCTGTGACACCAAGAAACAAAGATAAAGCTCAAAAACCAATTTTTTTCTTTTTCAGTTCCTACAGTTGAACTGTAGTTGAACTTCTATTTCAGCAGCCAACAGTTTTTGACACAAGTCAAATCTTTGTATGTTGTAATCCACACAATAACCTTTTTAAATGGAGCACCCACACGCATCATTTGTTCTCACTGTTCAGGACAGATCAAAAATCTAAAAATGTATTAATAATACCATGAAAGTCATTGACAGAAAAAGGTTCTCCATCCTTACAGTTAATCTATGAAAGAACAGTGTTCACACAGAAAAAGAATATTATGAAAGACCCTCCTACATTTTGATCCGAATATGAAATTTGACCTTGAGGAAGGTGCTAATGGTTCTATTTCCAAACAAAAGCAATCAGTACAAGCTCTCCTTCCTACTGCTTCTGTAGCCCGTTTAAACAAAAGTAATAATCTCAGGTTTGTAAAGTTTAGTAATAGTTTTATGCCAAAGTTATACTGTTATATCTTGGTTTTTTTCTTGCTTTCTTGCTATGTATTTAAATTGTTATAGTTATTTGCACAATTATTTCTGCAGAATACAGACCTGTTGAGGTTTTGTAATGCTAAAAAAAATGGTAGCGCTGTTTAAATCATACTTTCTTTTTCTTTTTTGTTCTGTAAAAATCTCTTAAACTATTTCAGTTTTGCTCAAAACTTGCAAATCTTTCATTATTTTAATTTAAAGTATGTATGAATACAGTATAAACAATAAGGTTTATTTTATTTAATACATACCAAGATTCTTATTGGCCTTTTCCAGCAGAGTGGAGATACTGAAGTCATCGTCCTCTACAGTGTTGTCTGAGAAGGAAAAAGGGATAACATTACTCATATGTATTTGGTCTTATATAGTTCATTTTTACAATGATGATTCCTACCAGAGGAGTCATTAATGTTGTCAAACGTGTTCTGTAAAAAAAAAAACAATTTCAGTTGAAATATGAGGTAATAATGGAAGGCTAAATGGCATTTCAGACCAGCAGGATATATTTAACTCTCTGGGACCCTTTAAACCAAAAATAACAAAATAAAATAGAGGCCCTCCAAACCAAAAATAACAAAATAAAAGATTATTTAAAACTTACATTTACATTTACATTTAGTCATTTAGCAGACGCTTTTATCCAAAGCGACTTACATTAAGGTTCCATTCACCAGTGTTACAGCTGGAACACCACTGGAGGCAAGGGTTAAGTGTCTTGCCCGGTGAGGCCATGGAGCAGGACTATCGGTCGTCCTCGAAGAAATTCTGGCAGGAGGGGGGGTGCCTCAGGAGGGGGAAGCAGTGCCTTGCCAACACTTTTTAAAGTGGAGGTGGGAATCTGCTGACTTTAACTGAGGATATTGTTAGGCGATGGAAGGAATATTTTGAGGATATCCTCAACCCCACCGACAAGTCTTCCACTGAGGAAGCAGAGGCCGAGGGCTCAGAGGTGGACTCGTCCATCGCCCAAGCTGAAGTCACTGAGGTAGTTGGGAAGCTGTGTTAGGAACCTGTGGATGAGATACGCCCTGAGTACCTCAAGTCTCTGGATGTTGTAGGGCTGTCTTGGTTGACACGCGTCAGTACCTCTACTGGCACTGGCAGACCGGGTGGTGGTCCCTCTTTTCAAGAAGGGGGACCGGAGGGTGTGTTCCAACTACAGAGGGATCACACTCCTCAGCCTCCCCGGTAAAGTCTATGCCAGGGTACTGGAGAGGAGAATGCACATGAAGGTTGAACCTCGGATTCAGGAGGAACAATGCGGTTTTTGTCCTGTTCGTGGAACACTGGACCAGCTCTATACCCTCTCCAGGGTGCTGGAGGGTTTATGGGAGTTTGCCCAACATGTGCTTTGTGGAACTGAAAGAAGGCATTTGACGGTGTCCCTTGTGGCGCCCTGTGGGGGGTGCTCTGGGAGTATAACCAACCTGTTTGGTAGTTACCATGGCAATAAAACCCGCTCAAACCCAAACCACTTTCTGGCGAAGGAAAACTCAGAGTTTGCTCAAACTTACCTGGATCTGAACCTAAACCAGCTTCTAGCAACAGGTTTCTGGATTAGTCAAAAAGTAGCACCAAAGACTAGTATTTTTTTTGTGGTAACAGATATTTATAAAAATAACTGACATCATGTTTTCAAACTGGGTTAGTGGTTAAAGATAAATTTAGGCTTTTACAGCAGTTTTCTTTGTTTTTTTGTTTTGTTTACATGTACCGTTTTGTTTGAGAGAGCAGACAGTGTCAGTAGTGTTTAATAGATTTCTGTGTTGCTTACCTTTGTTATGATAAAAGAGTGAGCCGAGCAGAGGAGGAGGCTGAGGATGGCGGCCTGAAGCATGATGGGAGCTCGATGGAACGATATCAACAACAGCAGAAGGTAACACACCTCGAGAAACCCAGCTACAGAGCTTTATAAAGGTGTCAGACTTATTCACATTTCCCTAATATGACCTCACTGAGATTAACTGACAGGGAAGTGACCGTTGTTATTTCAAACCCATTGTGCTTTGTGTAAAATGTAGGCTATGTTTGTTTCCAGAAACAGTTTTTTTTTAATCTTTGCAGGATGAAGGTTTGAAGAATTTTTTATAAAAAATATTGTAACCAATTTAACATCTTCATGGCAGTGGTTGTCAAGTTTTAAAAAGTTTATTCAGCTCCTGCCCAAACTTGAAAGGACCAGCTTTAGACAAAAGGACGCTGGGAAAACTCTTACAGTTTCCATTTCTTTTATTAGTTGTTTTTTTTTTTTGTTGTTGGTTAAGTTTCAGATCAGCTCTCATTGTAGGCATGAGCAGTTTATTTATTAATTCATTTTTTTTATTTATATAGCGCTTTTTTACCTAGTAGATCGAAGGACGGCCGCTCTACCACTGAGCTACTGCCGCCCCATCAAAATGATCAAAATCAAATCTTTAAAAGTAACCCTTTAACTTTAAGGGCACCAACCCATAATTATAACCTTAACTTAATGTTTATGTTTCCTTAAGGCAAAAATGACAATAAATAATATCCCATGATATAGAACCTCAGATACACATTCAAATGTACATTTTAGCTTTTTGTCAAATCTTTCAGGTGAATCTTTGTTTTAAGTCAAAACAAAAAGTCTGGTTTTGACTTGACAGTTGAAAGGGTCACTGGTGAGAAACAGCTGTGGGAGGTTTGTGGTAAAGTGTGAAGTATAATCCTTATAGTCTGTCACAGAAGTCACAGAATATGGAAAGGGTGGTTCCTGTAAAATATGAGTTTCAGGTGAATCTTTGTTTTAAGTCATAAATCAGTTTATCAATTCAATTATTCCACTCTTTTCTTTTTTGTTTTTATAATGAAAACTTCACTATACAATCCACAGTTATCAAGGTGATATAGAATAATGTTAAGAGTCAAGCCCCAAACAACCACACAAATACAATCCCATTTTAATCAGTGAAGGAATAGTAACTAATTCATGTGTTTAAATCCAAATGCAATGCCATTGGCCACAGTCTGCAGTTTTCAGGATCTCCATTGTAACATTCAGAAAGAAGCACCTCTTGGCTCAGAAACAGATGGGGTAAGAGCTGAGGCTGAGTATTTCAAGTTTAGACTCATAAAATTGCTCAATCACAACTAACTATATATCTGTACATCATTTTTTATTTTTCAAACTAAATGTCTTTATTCTTTAGAGCTAATGCCAATTCTGTTGAAAATGCCAGGTTCACTGATGACTTTGTACACTGAGAAATATTCCGTAGGCCCAAAGTATCTAAATACAAAGCCTAAAATAACGGGCAGGTGTATTTCTGCATTCATTGTGGTTAGTTCAGATTCGGAGGTGTGTTCCACATTTGTTCATGACTTCTCTAATTGTGGGCCAGAGTTGCGAGAGAGTGTTTGAGCACAGTCTTACCAAATCAGTAAAAAACAGGAACATCTGCAGAAAGAGAAAAAAAAAACTGAATCAAATACAGAGCAAGCAGCAATAAGGAACAGGATACATGTCTAGAATGAGTATTTTCAGTGAGTGTTCAAAGAGCTACAATAAAACATCAATACTAAGAGGTTGTATAGTTATATTAGCTAAAATACAGCAAAAAGAAAAGGTACAACAGGAATGTGAATATTTCTGGCAAACATGAGAATGTCTAAACCAGGGGTGCCCAAAGTGGGCCCCAGGGTCGCCATGTTACGTGATTGCGTCCGGACAAATGATTTAATCTGCAATGATGGTTGTAGCTCAGCGGTAGAGCGGTTGTCCTATAACTGGAAGGTTGGCGGTTCGATTCCAGCTCTCCACACAGTTCATACTGTCGTTGTGTCCTTGGGCAAGACACCCAGACCTTGCCTCCAGTGGTGTTCCAGCTGTAACACTGGTAATTAGAAGCTTGTAAATAACGTACTTCTCCATTGGTAAAGGCCTATTTCACTGAAGTGGAGCCAGTGGGTAAACTATTAGAACCGTTCAGGTAGGTTTGTGCATTTGACCGATCACAACCAGTCCTATATTAAAAGATCTTGTTCAAATAACTTAAGTTTGTGGGTTTCCAATTCGTCACTACCTCGTCGGAAAAACACGATACAAAGGCAGTGGCCACAGACAAAAGGCATTTTAAACAAACCTGGGAGGCAGAGGATTTCTTTTAAATTACATGCAAAATAATTTTTCATTTGGCCTAAGGCCCACTGATACATTTCTGTGTTGGCCCTCTGAGGGATTCTGTAGATGGTGTCTTTGCAATTTTACGTTTTTATTGAACAGATTTAAACCCAGTTTCGTAAATGCTCTTTATATTCTCAGTCTTAAACCTAATTAAAAGGGCCCTCTAGGTCTGTTTTAGAACCACTTCCTTTTCCCGCCTACACTGTGTCCCAACGTTTTCAGAATTAGGTTTGTGATTGCTGCCGTTCCTTGTATTTTAAGTGGTCAACATTTTCACCGAACGTTGAAAATGTTGCGACCCGGTGCTTTCAAAACAGGATCACGGTGAAGAAATGGGTTGTAAAACTTTGAGGCAACAAATGTAGCTCCTTGTCAACACACACAGCAGCGTAGAGGAAATGCATTCTCATTAGTGTTTCTGCAGGTTGTTTGGCCTCACAGGGAGTTTATTCTGTGACTAGATTTGACTTTGGTGTTTATGAGACTTAGGTGTTGTGCTCAGGTGATAATGTTGATCCAGGCCTGGTTTTAGAACAAAATGGAAAAGAGTGGCTCTAAAACTGAGGAGGTGTGTTGAATATTCAGCATATTTGCACATATTGGTTTGGCTATAGTTCAAATCTGGACATATTGTTCAAACTGGGACTCAATTAGGGAGAAATAATTGCTTTATCCTGCAAGATTTACACATTATAAAGCTCTGTAATGTTGTGCAATGCTTTTATATTACAATATGAGCAGGACTCTTATATCATCACCACCATGTGCTGGAACACACTGGTCTTTTTCCCACCAAAGCAGTAATCTATAACCACAAGGACAAATGTATGGAACAGATAAGCCTATACTTTTTCTGCTGATTCTGTAAAAGCCCATATTTGGAATAAGTCCTCTCGGTTGAACAAGTATAAAAAGAAGCCAGAAAGAAGAGCAGGTCACCGTTAAGGATCTCTCGGTGAGTCCTACCAAGTCTCAGCCACAAAGGGCTTGGGTCTTGTGCTTTAACTTCACGGCTTTTAGTTGTTATTTTTTTCATCTTTTCATATACCTTTGTTTTCCTCAGATCTGTGCAGGATGTGTGTGTTCAGGTTCTCAGCTCTGACTCTGCTGCTCCTCTCGGCCTGTTGTTGGGCCGAGGAGGTAAGTTTCTCGTTATCGTTTTTGAATGATGGCCACATTTATAGTGCTAAATGATATTGGATGATATCATGATATCCACGTCACAGCGCACAAGTAACAGCAACAATTAATGAATTATCCAGCCCGTCCCTCTGAGCGTTACCATGGAGCCCCACTAATATGAGTGTATTTGGAAGGCTGTTGTTGTAAATGCATTGCTACTTACATTTTCCTGCTATTACAGTGTTTTCAGTATTTTTATATCGTCTCTTATGTCGTTACCACAGATTTTATTCATATCTCTCGTGATATTAATTTGAGGCCATATTGCACTAGCCTGGTTCTACCAGACTCTCGTACATTTCATTTGTACATTAGTACTGAAGCGAAATGAAATTGAGCGGAAGTACTGGGGAGGGCGGAGCCAGGCTAATATTGCACAGCTCTATAGTTGCATTTTGTAAAGATAACTCCCCCAGGAGCAAATAATAGACTTTATATGGACAACATTGTCACATAACAAAATGATTATTACAGCAACATGTTGAGAAGAATGAGGAATTGTTGCTATTACAGTTTCATGTTTCAGATGTTTGTTCCTGTTTCTATTTTTAATTTTTTTCCTTTACAAACACCACATTAAATTCATAGACAAGTAAATCATCTACAATATCTGAAATCTGATCTAACTTGTGTTGGTCCCTTTTAAGGATTTCTCAGACCTGTCAGCGTCTGAGATTATTGAGAAAGTCAACAGTAACATTGGTAAGTACAGTATAAGAAGCAGGTCTGTATTTAAAAAGAATAGCAGCTCATTTTATTGTGTTTCAGTCCGTTCGGTGGATGACCCCATTCTGATCGAGGGAGACATCGCCATCGACACCGAGGCTGAGAGGAACGCCGACCCCTGCACAAGCAGAGGCTGCATGTGGGCAAAATCCAGCGACAAGAAGGTCTACATCCCTTATTCCATCGCCAGCCACTTCTGTGAGTATTAAACATTGATATACAGATGCTTATTTCCATCACATCAAACACAGACTGAATGTGTGTTGCTGTGTTGTTGCTCCAGCGTCTCGTGAGAAGTCCATCATCACACGTGGACTGGAGTCTTTCTCTTCCTTCTCTTGCATCCGCTTCAGGCCCAGCAAAAGTAGTGACCGCGACTGGCTCAGCATCGAGTCTCAAAGCGGGTAAAAACAATTCTACTGTCGTTCCAAATGAATGGGTAAAGGGGTAGAAATGTGGATTGGGCCTTAAACATCTGTCTGTGTTTGTGCTTGTCTCCAGCTGCTGGTCTTACGTCGGGCGTCGTGGTGGAAAGCAGGTGGTGTCTTTGGCTCGCAGCGGGTGTCTTTACCACAACACCGTCCAACACGAGCTGCTCCACGCTCTGGGCTTCAACCACGAGCAGACCCGCTCCGACAGAGACAACCACATCAAAGTCCTGCTGCAGAACGTGCAGTCTGGTAATGCACTGGACACACTGTGCTGTATAGAACCCCCAGGGCTACTTTAGTTTAGTTTTGTGTCTTTATTGACATGTTTTATTTATTTCCTCAAGTTCCTGTCACATATTCAAACTACACAGGTCCCATGTGTTCCATGTTGGGATAAAAAAAAATAGACCACGTGTCTACTTGTTTTAATTTCTCTGGTGGGAAAACAGAGCCCTCTAGTGGACAGATGAATTTTTGTACTTGAGTTTTTCCAGACAACTGCAGCTCCACAAAGATTTGAGCTCTACATTTTGTGTTCTGTTTTTTCAGGAATGGAGCACAACTTCAGAAAGATTGCCACTCTGAACCAGGGCACTCCCTACGACTACAACTCCGTCATGCAGTACCACAAGTAAGAACAGATGCCTGTTGTCCCTGGACAGGTACATGTCACAATGTATAGGTAACAAAAAGAGGTCAGATTTTGAAACATGTCCAGATGAAACACTGTTGTTGCTGTCTTTTTGGAACAGAGTTATTAACACTAGTATTAAGACTGATCTTGTGTTTGAGTGTAAGAAAACCACCAAAACTACAGAGAACTGTTGGACTGACTGAGAAAGAGGACAGTTTACGCAAAAGGTGCATTCTTTGCCATCCACGTTTCACAACAGCTGCAGTGTTCACATCAAATTTGAACTGATCATCAATGACATCAAAGGCTCAACTAAAACCTTTTTAAATACAACTAAAACCTGTTTTAGATTCTAGTTCTTGTGAAGCAGTGGATACAATGACTGAGTCCTACAAACATAAAAACACAGATTTCTATACACTTATCTCTTTCCAATGACATTAAACTCTTACACACACTTCCCTGCAGACCCTCAACAATATCACTTTTGTCCTTTTTTCATTGTCCCAACGTTCTTCTCCGTTCTGTTTTTAGATTTGCTTTCTCCAAGAACAACCAGCCCACCATGGTTCCCATCCCGAACTCCAACGTGGAGCTGGGTAAAGCCAAAGAGATGAGCAGGAACGACATCGCCCGACTCAACACTCTCTACAAGTGCTGTGAGTGTCTACACAGAGACACATTTAACACACACTGACTCTTGTCTAATGGGGCTGTTCACTGTTTCAGGAGAGGCCTGTCCAGATGGAGTCAAACCTGAGGACGTTCATCTGTTTGTGATGAAAGCAGGAAATAAATCTTGTTGAAACAAAAAAGTCTTGTTGAAGCCTTGTGTTTTTTAGAACAGCAACAACTGAAGAGGGCTTTTAATGGGGTTAAGGCAAAAGTGTGTCCGGTCCAGACCAGGTCCAGACCCAAGACCAGTTCCAGACCAGGTCCAGACCAGATCCAGACCAGGTCCAGACCAAGTCAAGACTGAGTCAAGACCAATGACTTTAGAGTATATGGATGTTATCCGCCCATTGGTCCCCTATTTACCGATATTGTTGTTACGACATTAAAATGGCGGTTACATCCGGCCTATTTGGCTTTTACTGCATAGTAGAACAATAGTTTTCAGATAGCATAAACGGACATATTAATCAAAAGTCCCCACCAGAGTTGTCATGTAGTAAAAACTTGGCACTAGAGACAGGAGCCATCTTTTGTACCAGGCTGTAAACATGATTTTTAGTCGCCATTGGGTTTCTCCTCATATTTCTGCTTTAGGAGCCTGCCCTCTGGTGGACGGAGGTATATCAATTATTCATTCCCTCCACAGTCACACACTGGTGGTGGTAGCTACAGCTGCCCTGGGCAGACTGACAGAGACGTGGCAGCCATGTTGCGCCTACGGACTCTCCGACCATCACCAAATATTCTTACACAAGTGCCACAGATGCTGGAGACAAAGAGGGTTAAGTGTCTTGCCCAAGGACACAACGAAAGTATGAACTGTGGCGAAAGTGGGACTCGAACCACCAACCTTCTGGTTGTAGGACAACCGCTCTACCACTGAGTCACTGCCCCCCAAATACTTGTTTAAGTCCATCTAAAACCTGTTCAAATCCAACTAAAACCTTTTAAATTCCATCTTAAACCTGTTTAGATACAAATAAAACCTGTTCAAGTCAAACTAAAACTGATTAAAGTCCATCTAAAACCTTTTAAAATCCATAACCAGTTCAAATCTAACTAAAATCCTGTTTAGATCCAGCTAAAACATGTTCAAGTCCAGCTAAAACTTGTTTAAATCCAATAAAAACTTATTAATTTATTTTTAATTTATTCAAGTTAATTTAAAACCTGTTGAAACCCAACAAAGCCTGTTTAAATCCAACTAAAAGCTTTTCAAGTCCATGTAAAATCTTTTTAAATCCAACTAAAACCAGTTTAAACCTAATTAAAACCTGTAGGTTAGTGTTTCTATGACCTTGTCCTCAGAGACTGATAAGAGCCATGTGTGAACGTGACAGATGTTTCAAACCCAAGACATGGGCTGAAACAACACATTCATGAAAGTTATACACCGCTTTTATCAGACAAACCCGAAACCCTTTTTTTTCCTCCCTTAATCTATATTCTTGTTGAAGTCTTGTGTTTTTTTAGAACAGCAACAACTGAAGAGGCCTTTTAATGGGGGTTTAGGAAAAAGTGTGTCCGGTCCAGACCCAAGACCAGGTCCAGACCAAAACAAGACCAGGTCAAGACCGGGTCTAGACCCAAGACCAGGTCAAGACTGAGTCAAGACCATTGACTTTAGAAAATATGGACGTCTTCCACCCATTGGTCCCCTATTCACCGATATTGTCGTTTCCACAGGGCAAGAAAATGGAGGTTACATCCGGCCTTTTCGGCTTTTACTGCAGAGTAAAACAATAGTTTTCAGTTAGCAGAAAGGCATATATTGATCAAAAATTCACCATCTTTTGTACCAGGCTGTAAACGTGATTTTCTTTTGTCGCCATTGGGTTTCTCCTTATATTTGTGCTTTTGGAGCCTGCCCTCTGGTGGACGGAGGTGTATTGCTGTATATCACTGTCTGGTGGCGCCCTTACTCGAGGACCTTTTAAGGGGTTTCATGAGAGAGGCTTGATCAAGACCCAAGATCACGTCCAGACCAAATCAGGACTATGTCAGGTCCAGACCAAGTCAAGACCAGATCAAGACCAGAGCCAGTGACCACTTCCAAGCCAAGTCCATATAAAACTAGTTAAAATTCAACTAAAACCTGTTCAAGTTCATCTAAAACATGTTTAAATTCAATTAAAACCCTTTGAGGTCCAATTAATATTATTATTACATAAATTTTATATATCACTTTTCCGGGGTCACAAAGACACTTTACATATCAATTATTCATTCCCTCCACAGTCACACACTGGTGGTGGTAGCTACAGCTGCCCTGGGCAGACTGACAGAGACGTGGCAGCCATTTTGCGCCAACGGACTCTCCGACCATCACCAAATATTCTTACACCAGTGCCACAGATGCTGGAGACAAAGAGGGTTAAGTGTCTTGCCCAAGGACACAGCGACAGTATGATTTGTGATGAAAGCAGGAATTGAACCACCAACCTTCTGGTTGTGGGACAACCGCTCTACCACTGTCACTGCCCCCCTAATACTTGTTTAAGTCCATCTAAAACCTGTTCAAATCCAACTAAACCCTGTTCAAGTCAAACTAAAACCGATTAAAGTCCATCTAAAACCTTTCAAAATACAAAACCAGTTCAAATCCAATTAAAATCCTGTTTAGATCCAGCTAAAACATGTTCAAGTCCAGATGAAACCTGTTTAAATCCAATGAAAACGTATTTAAAACTTTTTTTTTTCATTCATTCAAGTTAATTTAAAACCTGTTGAAACCCAACAAAGCCTGTTTAAATCCAACTAAAAGCTTTTCAAGTCCATGTAAAATCTTTTTAAATCCAACTAAAACCAGTTTAAACCTAATTAAAACCTGTAGGTTAGTGTTTCTATGACCTTGTCCTCAGAGACTGATAAGAGCCATGTGTGAACGTGACAGATGTTTCAAACCCAAGACATGGGCTGAAACAACATATTCATGAAAGTTATACACCGCTTTTATCAGACAAACCCGAAACCCTTTTTTTCCCTCCCTTAATCTATATTCAAGACAGCTGTGTATTCTTCCAGACCATATTTGGCACAGGTTGAACAGGTATAAAAAGGCGAAGGGAGCTGTGACCCGTGTGACTCTCAGAATCTAACGGTGAGCATTTGTTCAGTCGTACATAGTCGTCTTTTCACCGATGTTTGACTGAAACCTGTTTGTTTTCCTCAGATTGTGCAGGATGTGTGTGTTCAGGTTCTCAGCTCTGGCTCTGCTGCTCCTCTCGGCCTTTTGTTGGGCCGAGGAGGTAAGATTATCAGTTGTATTATCAGTTCTTTATGCGTGTGGTACAAACCCAATTCTGACAAAAAGTTGGGTCATTGTGTTTAAATCATTTGACTTTTTTGGATTGACTTCAAACTTTCTGAAATCAAAGGCTTTTTGTCCATGAGCATAAATACTACATTTGGAGTTGATGTCTTTCTTATTTTTTGAAGAAATTTAGTTTAATTTTTTAATCTGGGCTTCTGAAAAAATGATCAAATTCTACAAGCCATAACTTTTAAACTGTTTGTCACAGATAAATAAAAATGTCAAATATCTCTGTGTGATGTCTTTAAGATGTCCAACTTTTTATTTTTAAACTGGAGGAGAAACTCATGAGATAAGACTGAGTATAAAGGAGCATTTTACAGAACAGACCTTCAACTTTAGTTAAATATACAATGGAGAGGTCTCCCTCTGTCTCTGGAGACTGTTCAGTCACTTACAGGATGTTCACGTCTGACTGTAACATAATACATAATCATTCTGGAAAATACTTGCCAATATCAGAAAACGACTGTATTTTTCATTGAAGTGACTGTTACAACTGGTCCCGCCCCCTGCGGCCTTTAAAAAAGCAAATTCTTACTTTATGTGTGAGCATGGACAGATTTTGGACCGGGCCAGCGGGGCCGACTCCCAGGGGGCCTTGGCAATAAAAAATATTTTTATCTGTCTATTTCATAGGCCCACACTCTCTAGGTTCCTCTAACTCAACCTTTCTCAAACTTTTTTCAGTCAGGGCACCTTTCAAAAATGCATTAAATTTCAAGGCACCCCAATTTAAAATATAATTTAAAAACACTGCATAACCCAAATTTAAATGCAAATGTCCTGTTTATTTAGACAGGACAGTTATGAACAGAGCATAATACGAACTGTAAATAACAATAACAATAAAAAATTTCTAGCACCTTTAAAAACACAGGTTTGCAAAGTAATTCACAAAATAATTAATTAGAGACAAATGCCATAAAACCGTAAGAGGTGGACCACACAATACAAGAACCCAACAACAAATCCTGACCAGGAGAACTAAACTGAAGTGCAGAATGCAGTTAAAATAAAATAAAAAGGGGCAGACATAAAAAAAAAAAAAAAATCAGATACAATACAATAAGAAAAATATCCATGTTCCATGCACCAGAGATAAGCAGGAACTTTTTTCCATATAGTGCTTGTTTTCATCCGTGCTATACATCCATGCACACACAAAAAATAATGCGCAACGAGAGAAAGATGTACATGCGCGCATGCAGCGCACATACGCGCTCACACAAGCCGGGGGGTGGGGGTGACCACAATCAATGAGAGACGTGAGCCTGGTGCGACGTGAGCCTGGTGCGACGTGAGCCTGGTGCGACGTGAGCCTGGTGCGACGTGAGCCTGGTGCGACGTGAGCCTGGTGCGACGCACAGCCGCCCTATCCTGGCAGGTATGGATGAGAGGCAGACACGGAGCTCCTGGTCCACAGTCCTCAGTCGCTCCCTGTACTTGTGAAAGTGTTTTGTCGTTTAAACACCTTTATAACGATCGCGTTAGTTGATCTGTATGCACGATGGGGGCCTCCATCGCCGCCGCAGGGGCAGTTTAGAAAAGTTGTGATATATGACAGCTCTGAGCGCGCCTGTCTCTGGCTCAGTGCAAGCCAACGCCAAAGCATTTTTTTTTTTTTGGCGGCACCCCTGACACAGTCAGGGGGCACCCCAGTGTGCCGCGGCACCCACTTTGAGAAAGGCTGCTCTAACTACCAGGGCCCCTGACCTTGTTATAGGGCCTCTGATGAAAACTGGGAGGGAGGGGGGGGCCCTTCAGATTTTGAGGGGAGCACACTTTCAGAGGGCTATCACTTCTCCTGACAACCCATGTGTAAACTTGGTGTTCAGCTAGTAGTTATCTGTTTGTCCCAGGGGCCCACACGACCCTTACCCCTGTGTGTGAGTAGAGCAAAAAATGTGAAATAATTGTGAAATAATTATATCTACAAGCATCTATCTTTGAGATTGTATCTAGAAATCAGTTTTATTGCTCTAAATCCTCAGTGTTAGTCCCAGAGACATGCCACTTCTCCAGTGAGCCCAGAATCCAACCGAGGGGTGTACAGAAGGCTAATAAGGACAAATATGTGTTACAACGCTCCTCGGTCTCGCACTAGTTTACAGACTCTGGTGGTGTTTTAGTTCAAGCCTAATGGCTCTCAGCGTCTTGTGCAGACTGTAATAATAACTGTTATGCTTTCTTTTTTTCTTTCATCCCTAATACCTGTTTGAATCCCCACCAGGCAGGTAAATGGTCTCTACTTTTAAACAGCGCATCTCAAAATATGGTTATGCATTTTAGTCATTGTCTATTTTTATATTTTCTGTGCAGACGACCTGTCTGTGTTTGAAATAATCGAGAAAGCCAACAGTAACATTGGTGAGTACAGTATAAGCAGAAGGATTTTTTTATATGCTGTATTTCCCAGAGTTGCAGCTCATTTCTTGTGTTTTATTCAGCTCGTTCGGAAGGCGACCCCATTCTGATCGAAGGAGACATCGCCATCGACACTGAGGCTGAGAGGAACGCCGACCCCTGCACAAGTAGCGGCTGCATGTGGGGAAAATATACCGACGGGAAGGTCTACATCCCTTATTACATCGCCAGCCACTTCTGTGAGTACAACATTTAACACATTTAACACCCCATTAAAATCCCACATTATAACCATATACATCAACAAGACAAGAGCAGGACCAGAACAAAAGTATCTCAGCTGAGACCTCAGATCTTACTGGACACTTTAACCAGACCACACCCAGTCTGTCACTTTTCTTCTTTGACTGCAGTCTTGTACACAGCGGACACACAAACAGAGCAGGGCTTTAGAAATACTGAGGTCTGAGAAAGAGCTTCAGAGACAAAAACACTAAATCTAAAATATCTACATGATGTTTCTGGAGCAACAGCCACACAATGTTAGCATGAAACCAAAAAGCCACGGCCTCAAACTCATAAATTTGGAAGAAAAAACAATGTCACAAGTCTTTCCTCTAATGCTTCAAACAGATACTAGATAATAGATCACATTTAACAAATGTAATCAAAGGCACGCGAACAAAACCAATAGCTCCATCCTTTCTCTTTTAGCGTCTCGAGAACAGTCCATCATCACACGTGGACTGGAGTCTTTCTCTTCCTTCTCTTGCATCCGCTTCAGACCCACCCAAAGCGGAGACCGCGACTGGCTCAGTATCGAGTCTCAAAGCGGGTAAAAACCACCGGTCAACGTCCCATCGTCCACAACAATCAGTGTTTTGATTTTTTAAACTCAACATTTCTGTTTCTGCTCCAGCTGCTGGTCTTACGTCGGGCGTCGTGGTGGAAAGCAGGTGGTGTCTTTGGCTCGCAGCGGGTGTCTTTACCACAACACCGTCCAACACGAGCTGCTCCACGCTCTGGGCTTCAACCACGAGCAGACCCGCTCCGACAGAGACAACCACATCAAAGTCCTGCTGCAGAACGTGCAGTCTGGTAATGCACTGGACACACTGTGCTGTATAGAACCCCCAGGGCTACTTTAGTTTAGTTTTGTGTCTTTATTAGGGACGGAGTAGCTCAGTGGTAGAGCAGTCGTCCTATAACCAGAAGGTTGGGGGTTCAATTCCCACTCTGCCCTGTTCATACTGTCGTTGTGTCCTTGGGCAAGACACTTAACCCACCTTGCCTCCAGTGTCCGTAGCACTGGTGTATGAATGTGTGTGACTGTAGAGGTGTGTTTGGTGGTGGTAGGAGAAGGTTGAGCGCCGTTTGTATGGCAGCCCCCATCTCTGTCTGCCCCAGGTGTGAATGTGTGTGAATGTGTGTGAATGTGTGTGAATGGGGTGAGTGGAAGCATGATGTAAAGCGCTTTGGGTGCCCGAAAAGGGTGCAAAAACGCGCTATATAAATGCATACCATTTATTGAAATGTTTTATTTATTTCCTCAAGTTCCTGTCACATATTAATAGCTACACAGGTCCCATGTGTTCCATGTTGGGATAAAAAAAAATAGACCACATGTCTACTTGTTTTCATTTATCTGGTGGGAAAACAGAGCCCTCTAGTGGACAGTTGAATTTTTGTACTTTAGCTTTTCCAGACAACTGCAGCTGCACAAAGATTTGAGCTCTACATTTTATGTTTTGTTTTTTTTTAGGAATGGAGCACAACTTCAGAAAGATTGCCACTCTGAACCAGGGCACTCCCTACGACTACAACTCCGTCATGCAGTACCACAAGTAAGAACAGATGTTTTTAAACAGCTGTTATGATAATACTATAAAGCAAGAAAAGGTTAAAGAGGGAGAACAGAGGAGGAGGCCTCCATTATCAGCTGCCAGTGTTCTGAAACCGAAACAGTGTTCTGAAACCTAAATCAGAAAACTGAGTCCAGATGCCTTTGCTTTAACCTTTCCTTTGAGATGACCTGGCTGACTGAGAACCTTCACAGACTTTGTTTTTACTGACTCCAGCTCACTGATTTGAAAGATAGATATTTAAAAAAAAATGAAAGTCAAGATTTTTAAAGCCAATCCATCTCACATAGACCATATTTCATTGTGAGTGCAGTTGTCAGCTGTGATGGAAACATCGAGAGCAATACCAAAGCAAGACTAATATACAGTTTATAACAAACCAGTGTCACATTCAGTGGTTTATTTTTACTCCTAAGCAGTGGCATAAGGAAGAATTACATTTATTAAAAACAAAATGCAGTAATTTGTGGAGTAAGGTAGTCGGGTCAACACTGAAAGTTTGCATTTTATTAATTCCCACTAGAATCAGTTTCAAAATAAAAAGGTTTGTCATTTTAATGTATGTTTTCCATTACAGTAAATGAATATATAAAGTCTGGTTTTAGATATTTCTGGTTGTGTTTGGATTTTAATGCAGCTACATTCATTATTAATATTAAAGCAGTGATATTACCACAGAACCATAAACTGTTTCAGGGGCCTCTCCAGCTCCTGGGCCCCAGAGCAGCCGCCTGATGCCTCTGCTCTTAAATACTGCCATCAAAAAGTTAATTTTGGTGGAAACTATTGCCTATTTTCTATCATTCATTCTATCACTGTATTTTCACTAACTATTCTCTGTTCTGGGTCAGATATGCTTTCTCCAAGAACAACCAGCCCACCATGGTCCCCATCCCTAACGCCAACGTGGAGCTGGGTAAGGCCACGGAGATGAGCAGGAACGACATCGCCCGACTCAACACTCTCTACAAGTGCTGTGAGTGTTTCCAGACAGACCTGCTCCGCTCTAGACCTCCTGAACCTCATAAACCCTCTGTTGTGTTTCAGAAGAGGCCTGTCCAGAAGGAGCTGACCACAGAACGAGGACAGAAGATCCTCTATGATCATCGTGGCTGCGGACTCTCAAATAAATAAATTATGTTTATGATGAAAAATTCAATCCTCTCTCATTGTTATTGAGTTTTACTGCATTTGATGAACAAGACACCACCATCTGTATAAGTGACTGTGGACAAAAGATTATTTTATATATAACTTTGCTTTATTGTTTGACTCATAACTGGTCCAAATAGACTTGTTCTGACAGAGGAGTTTCGGCTCTGAGACTGGTGAGGACTGTCCTGCACTGATACGAGCAGAGGAAAAACGCTTCATAAACAACAGTTGGAACTACAATCCCAAAAACCTTGAAAAAGAAACTGTGTAAAATATGAATAAAAACAAGATCTCATAAAACCATATTTTATTCACTTCCTCTCTCTGTCAACCCTGTTTCCTGTCTGTCACTGTCATCATCAAATAAAGGCAAACAGGTCTAAACAAAAAAATAATAATTAAAGCCAGAGTCGGTGATCATCGTCCCTCGCCGTCGTGACCCGGTGCTGGTGCCGAGATTAAACTCTGTTGCTATCTCAGATGGGGTTAATGTTTTTTCAGGGGGTGCTGTTGCGCCCTTGTCCCAAGCATAGATCGTCAATAAAATGGATGTAATCCGCCCATTGGTCCCCTATTTACCGATATTGTCGTACGACAGGGCAATAAAATGGTGGTTACACCGGGCTTTTGGCTTTTACTGCATAGTTTAACAATAGTTTTCAGATAGCATAAACGGACACCCCCCCAGAGTTGTCATGTAGTAAAAACTTAACTCTAGAGACCGGAGCCATCTTTTGTACCAGGCTGTAAACATAAGTTTTACACTTGTAAAGTCGCCATTGGTTTTCTTCTTATATTTCCGCTTTTGGAGCCTGCCCTCTGGTGGACGGAGGTATATCAGTGTTTTTCACTGTAAATCGCAGTATGGCGGCGCCCTTTCTCAAGGGACTTTTAAGAGGTTCCATGGGAGAGGCTTGTTATGCACTAATTCATCCACCATCCTGTAGTTATTTGTCTATTTACTGAGGCTGTTTTTGTCCGAATTTAGTCTCACGCTGAAGGTCACACACTGATAAGACCCACTTTAGAAAAAAAACGGTGTCAGTTGATTCTATGCAAAAAGTGATAAAGCTGAATGTAAGAAGAGAACAACATTACTTTTATTCATATATAAAGCATAATGCCTGATTTTTGTAACATATATTTTAAACTCTAGGTTAGGTTCACACCAGGTTTCATGACTTATTAATCCTCCAAAGTCTTTGTGTCAAAACTGAAATTGATAAAAAAGAAAAAGCATTCATTATTTTGCCCATTATCTATGGAATAAGATCAACAATCCCTGCATTGGACAGACTGGTGTCTTCTTTGTATAAACAAGGTTTAATTATGTAAATGCTCCATGGTTAGACTGAGGAAATACTTTATATGACATTTATTACTGTTATGCTAAGCGTCAGTTGAGGAAAAAATACATTTGTGAAGCTGTAGTGTGACAGAGGCTCTGGTTCACACCTGTTACACTTCACACAACGTTTCCATTCACAGTGATGAAGGCGTGGCGTTGCATGTCGATAGACGTATCTTAGTTCTTGAGATATTAAAGGTATAAAAGCCCAAAGGCTTTAGCGTTGACAGGATTTGCTCCAGAGGCTTCAGGTAAGGACATATTTCTCTTCACATACGAGCTGAAGAATTTCAGAGGTGACAACCCTAATGTTTTTTACCTTTTACACCAGGTCTGTTGCAGCCATGTTGTTTTTTTCTTGGACTTTTGTGGCCCTCCTGTTGGTGTCCACATCCTGGGCTGAGGTACAACTCTCTAAATCCAGTCACTAACTCATAAAGAAATAGAGAAAACGATAATAGCATGGAATATGAAAGAAAAGAAACCTTAAAAAATGACATAACTTCACACAGAAGCCTGTGGAATAGAAAGTGAGAACAGCATTGCTTTACTCTTTATTTGTTGAGGAAAGAGGAAAGTAGTTTTCCAAGAAAAATGACCACTTCCTATTTCTTCACTGAGGAGAATAGAAATTGGTGTTTGGTTTGTACGCAGCAAGTTTCAGCCTCAAAGAATCTAATATTCAACTCCACTCTGACACTCATCCTGGAGAAAAGTACAGCTGCAGGAAGAACTGAGAAGAGAAACGATAAATGAACTGTAGCAGCTCTGTTTTTACCTGTAGCTGAGAGCTCAGTGATGAGGATGTGACAGATAGATACATTATTACAACAAAATAGCATTGATAGCATGAAATAGCATGAACATAGCATATTGTGAAGGGGAGTTTGTGAAAACAAACAGCTGAAGGCTTTTGACAACATTAGCCTTTATTCAAATGAGAGTGATGAGACACTGACTTCTTTAGACTACTTTTTATTTCTTAAAATTTATTATGCTGTTATTAATTTGTCCGGCCCACTTCAGATCAAATTGTGTGAGGCCTTTGAACTAAAATGAATTTGACACCCGAGTTTAATATTAAGGTTTCTCTACATATTGTGAGTTTAGCTCAGTCCTGTGTGAGGCTGGGACAAAAGTGAATGTTATAATGAAGAATGCAGAATTAAAAGAGCAAAGGTTATCTTTAACACTCTTATTTTTTTTTCCATGTCTCTGTGTGGCCTAAACAGGAAGGTAAGAGTGACTCTATATAGTCCATTTGTGTTACAGCCAAACCTGTAAAGTCACATAACACAGCATATAGGAACAGTTCTGTCTTTTGTAAATGTGGCTCAAAGAAAGTTTAAGTCTGAGTATTAGTTCACGCCTTTATCACGAGTAAACTGGACTACTGCAGTTCTCTGGACTCCATCAAAAATCTAATTAAACATCTGCAGCTCACACAGAACACAGGAGCTCGTATTCTGACCAGGACGAAGAAATTCTCTCATATTACAGCTGTTCTAAAGTCGCTGGCTCCGGTTCAGACCAGAACTGACTTCAAAATTCTAATATTCTTCAAAGCTCTAAACGTTCATGCTTTACATTAGAGCTCTACTGACTCCATATGAGTCGTTCTTCAGCTTCTGCTGGTCTACTGTTGGACCTCGTGTTCACTCCAAAGCTCCTGAAGCTGCATTATGCTGCAAAAAAGAAAAAAAAAGAAACTCACTTCCAGACAGAATCAAAAATGCACCAACAATAAACTCTTTCAAAAGTATAGACACAAAACACACCTTTTCTCATTTGTTATTTACCAACAACTGATACACACCTGTTCATGTTGTACATATAGTTTTTTCAAAATTTGTTCTTTGCTACAACTTTTGTGTTTTGTTTTATAATAACTCTGCAGGGTTTCTTCATTATAAGTGTTGTGTAGTGGAGCCTCTCTCACTAATCTCTGGAGATAAGTCCTGATCCTGGGACAGGAAAATTACAAGAGATTTCTGTCCAGCTGAGGGCGCTGTGTCAGAGAGACAGACATAATTCTACTGACCCCATGTCTAAGAAACATAAACATGAGAGATAGAATATATATTTTTGGACTAAAAGTTAGTTACACAGTGCTCCTTTAAAAGCATCTAGAGTCTGCAACTCCATGATACTGTCATTCTGTGCCTCAAGGTTTATCCCTTTAAAAACACACTGCTTTGTGCAGAGGTCGCTGTCAGAGAGGTGGACACTTCCAGAGAGCTGTCTGTGGGTGAACTGCTGGAGAGAGCCAACAGGGACCGCAGTGAGTACAGCAAACACTCAGTAAACACTAACCAGCCAGAGTTTAGGCTGAATCAACTTTTCTTTTCCCTGTAGCTCCTGATGCTGATGAGCCGATTCTGATTGGAGGAGACATTGCCATCAGTTCTGACGCTGACAGGAACGCCGACCCCTGCACCACCAGAGGCTGTCTATGGCTCAAGTACACCGACGGGAAGGTCTACATCCCCTACTACATCACCAACCACTTCTGTGAGCTCCGACTATGGTGTTGTTTTCACTGCTAACGATACAAGTCACATGGTTTCTAGAGTCCTTTTCACTTATTCAACGTAATCAGGGTCATTTCATCTGTACTCTCCCCTAACAGTGCTTGTACATGTCATGAACAGTGGCAGAGATGACGCTTAATTAGATTGACCGAGCTAACGTGAAGCTACCAGACACATGGAATGGTATCCAGGTTGGATCTCAGGGTGAGAAGGGCTTAATAAGTCCATATTCTCATCAGTCAGTGGTGTTATGGCATACAGTGAGATTAGATTTGAACCTGACCTGATCTGTGAAAAAAAATTACCCTAAGACCTCCTCTGTGCTTCATTACAAAGGGTTTTTAAAGAAAAGAACATCCAGCAGGCTTGGGCCAATCACATGCTCACATACACAACACTGTAAGAAAAAATCCTGTTAATTTACAGTAAACAGCTGGCAGCTAAATTTTCCGGCTTTGAGCTGTAATTTTACAGTGCATGTACTGTAATATGGAATGACAGTTTATTACTGTAAAATATATTACAGTACTGAACTGTAAAAAAAATATTATGTACAGTGTAATACTGTAATAAATTGGTTAGTATTATACAGTTTTTTATGTATTAGGTTATATTAAAAATGTTTGTTATTTATGATTTAAAATTCTAAAAAGAAATTTTCTTAAACACAAAAGATTGCCTTAAAACTTTGGACTTTTATTAAAGCCAATATATAAAATACATTAACATTTTTTCCACTTAACAAATAGGTGGACATTAAAATAATGGACAAAATACAATTCTCTGAACATGTACTGTAAAACAGCAATACTTTTTTCTGCAATGTACATGCACACTGAAGAGCAGCATACTGAAATCCTGTGAATTTAAATATGTTGTTGCAAAAAGTGCTGTCACTTCAGATTTCACATAAGAATTCAACAGCAGAACACTGCACTGACTGCATTAACACTCAATCGCAGAATACTGCACTGACTTCAACTGAACACTCAAATGCAGAACAATATACTGACTTTGCATTAACACTCAACTGCAGAGCACAGCAGCGACTTCAGCTCTGAAACAGGATGTTGAACATCAGCTGTACTGGCTTTGTATTACTGCACAAAACCCCACTCAAAGTCCAAAAGATTTTTTATCAGGTTGGCTACGTGGACATTCACAGTTGCAGTCTTTTTATGGACAAGTTTCCCCGTCTTTTTGGAGATCACCTTCACCTGGCTGGCCTTTGTCCCTCTCTGGATTCAAACCAATGAAGCGCCTAAAAGCAACGTAGAAATAACATATATTAGGCTTGGTAAGTCATGATGAATTTTATATAAGACTATTCAAAGAGGTTTACTCATGATAATAACCTCTGTGTATATTCATTATGAAAGAATGATCTCATTTCAGAGTCCTGACTGACACCTGTGACGGATGTAAAAAGCCACCTCGGAATCAAATGAAACTGACATATTTTTTCTCAACTGTAATGTAACTACTAATTTAATATCTTTATTATTTTACATTAAGTGCACACAACATGTGCATGAACTAACTGCATGATTTGTATTTTGGACATTTCTGCCATATGAGTGTAACAATGTGTATTGATAAAGCACTACATAAATAAAAGAGACTTGTATTAAAAATGAATAATATATTTTTTCCAAACATAATATGTATGAGAACAAACATTAAATTATGGTGGTGCATGGTTTATGTTATTGACAGTTCTCTGCTTTCTGTTAAATCATTGCAAAATTTATATTAAAGGGCTAATTCACTTTGAAATTTAATTTTGATATGTTTTAGCTTACCCCAAGGGCATCCAAGATGTAGGTGTCTTTGTTTCCGCAGTAGTTTCAATTTGGATGTTTTTAGGTCCAACCGTTCTTGTCTGTCAGTCATATAATGCATGCCTAGGGTCACCTCATAAAAGAAAATACACAGGTTCAAATTAAACAGTCCAAATTAAACAATTCCACATCGTAAGTACACATTGATGACTTAAGACATGAAACGGTTTGTGAGAAAACCAACAGTATTTATATAGTTTTTTTACCTCTTGAAAAACATCATATCCATGTTGAGGCCATGAGCTTCTTGGTGTGTGAGCGCGTTCGGCTTATCCGGGATGTTTTAAACAAGAAATGTTTTTAAAAAAATATATGTTTAGGGATGTTTAAAAAGAAAAGAATTGCGTATGCTCGCGCGAGAGGCACATACAGCCAGGAGTCGCACCGGCGCATCAACAAGCCAGTACGCGCTCACAAACCAAGAAGCTCGTTCACTGCAACATGGACATTATGTTTTTCAATAGGTAAAAAATGATATAAATACTGTTTGGTTTTCACACAAACCGCTCGTTTCGTGTCTTAATTCATAAATGTGTACTTACGGTTTAATTTGAATCTGTGTATTTTCTTTTATGAGGTGACCATAGGCATGTATTATATGAATGACAGACAAGAACGGTTGGACCTAAAAACATCAAAATTGAAACTACTGCGGAAACAAAGACACCTACATCTTGGATGCCCTTGGGGTAAAACACATCAACATTTAATTTCAAAGTGAACTAGCCATTTAAATGACAAGCTCTTTACAGATCTGGGAAATAAGGCACAATACCAAAACAATATTTACCTTTGTACAAACTCCAGGGTCCTTGAAGCTTCTTCTTGGTACTGTAGATTAAAGATGTAGTAAGTAGAGAAAACTGCAGCTAGTCCTGTGATGAAGCTTTGGTCGACACCTTCACAGATTACATGATTTTCGATGGTGATCATCCATCCTCCAATTGTGGCTTCATCACCGGCAACTGATAAAGACAACAAATTGCAGCTAAAACAGTGTCTAATATGGTCATCAGTACTTTATTCATTGTAAATTTAATACATTTTCTGCAGATCAGAAGTTGTCATGACCTGGGATGGCTAAAACAATGTTGATGAGGTAGACTGATGTGAGAACCTTGCTTATCTGACACTTACACAGCAGTATCAGTCGTGGAGAGGCGGGGATGGTCAGGGTGCTCTCAACATCTGCTGCCGTGGCAGATATCTGCAGAACACAGACAATTGTATAAAAATTATAAATGACAGAATAACAAACCCAGTAATAGCAAGTATTATGTAAATGTAAACAAACATACATCAGCACGGAGTATTAGTCCCTCTATCCCTTCATCGAAGTAGGCCATCAGCAGCTGTATTAGAGTCAACTCTCCATCTTCATCCTTGGTGACGATAGACTGCACATCTTTGTTCTTTGATTTGGTCTGCAGGTACTTCCTGATTCCCTGTCCACATTCCTTAATGGATAGGTCCAAGACACGTAACACGTTAATGTCAGTTAGTAACTCAAGTGAATGAAGATACCTCTTTGTGTAAAAGGTAAGGCCACTGGATTCTCATATCTTCGATGGACGGTGATGGAGCCTGATTTATGTGTCTACGCTGAAGACAGAATGTTGTTTTCATAAGGTTAATCACTTCCCCCTTCTCACCACTGCGAATACCTTCTTGTCTATAAATGGTCTCCAACTGTTGCTTCTTCTGCTCCAGTGTTTCATATGTTTCTTCTGGTGGCAGTTCAGGGTTAAATTGTGTGCATCCATAAGAATCACTTGGCCTCTGATGCAGTTGTCCAGGCACTTTTGAAGTTCGGAGCCTGTTCTTTGTCCCTGCACGGTTCATGTTCTCAATTCTTGTTTTTAATTGACAAAGCATTGAAGTACATCCACTACCAATGATGACACCGCTTGGTGTCATATCTGCAAAACTGTTGGGGAAATGCTTAACAATGTTGCGGCAGATGATGAGACATTCATTGCGTGTGGGGTTATTCTCACATTTCCTGATTTCATCAGCTAGGATACGTATCATCTGGCGTCGCTTGTCAGGAGCAGGGCGCTTGCTGTTGGCAATAGCTGACTGCACTTCCACAGGCATTTTATCCCAAGGAATCTCAAAATTTTCATACCACTTACTGGATATGTTGGGTGATTGGCTTGCCTTGCTTAAAGTACAAGGTGTTGATGCTCGTGAAGAGCTTGAGCTTGAAGATGTGCAAGGCTGTGGACTGGAGAGTGAAGACATACTTGTATCTGTTGACGCATCTGGCAATATTTGGAGATCAAGTGTGACTTTTGTAGTTTCTGAAACACATACAATTAAAATACAATTTTTAAGAGCAAATCCAATTTCTTACCAAGATGTAGGTTAATTTTTTTTTCTTTCAATATAACAATGAAAATTGAATGATAGAAAATCAATGGTTAGCATCCCTTGACAATAAAAAGCATATACATGTAAAACAAAACAATTAATAATAATAATAATTATTATTACAAATAGAAACAAAACCTTACCAAGTTTGAATGCCTCCAAAAGTTTCCTTTGCTGTATAATAGGCAGGACATCTTTGAGATCTTCCTGTTGTACATATACGAGGTCTTCTATAGATTCCACACCTGAGCGTTCAAGTGAAGTGATGACATGTTCTCGAATCTCCTCAGTCAGACTGGGCAAAGCCCTGAGGATGATAGCCTTTATCTCGTTATGGATTGACATGTAGGAAAGGAATCTAAAATGTGGGACAGAGTGGTGAAGAGTTACCAAAGACATGCCACAAACTGAATATTTAGGCAGTGGGTAATAATCAAGAAGCTCTGATTGACTGACACAGTAATAGGCCTCCTGCATTGGTGTAGTGCAATAACTGTTACTGTAAGGTTGACGAACAGCCTGGTATACCTCAGTGATAAAATACACAGCTGAATTGTTATGAATGATAGCCTTTTTGATTAGTCCTACTATAAGTCCGTCATCATTATGGCCTATCACCACAAACATGTTGCTCTTATAAGTTGTCCCTTTTACAGTCACACTATGACTAATAAGTGTATGAAGAGGATCAAAGTTCAGATGACCAACTGACTGTATTATCTTTGAATTGTAGTCTCCAGCAATGAATTCAGTTCCCTTCTCTACTACTACAGAGGGTGGGAACAGTGACCCAGTACTTAGAAAAGATTGTAAAAGTTGATGTCTTTCAGCAAGAGTTTTGCAGAGGTTTTTAAAGTTATGAAGCTTCCTTGCACATTGTTTGAAGTAAGTATGCTTACTTTCAAACCTTAATGTGCATAAACGATGAGTGGCC
>CM044548.2:2966998-2984865 GCA_024416835.2 Perccottus glenii | reverse complement strand
CTTTCTCGTTAATTCCAGGAGGAGAGCTTACAGAACTGGTTGGAGATGCGGTAGGGCACGTAGATGTTCCCGTCACTAGCGTTAGGCCAGAGGCAGCCCCGGGCCGTGCAAGGGTCCGCGTTCTGTAGACCGTAGGGCACCGCAATGTCTCCTTCTCTCACCACAGGGTCATCCACGTTCTTCCCTGTGACACCACGACACAAAGAATAAACTCAAAAACACAATTTTGTCTTTTTCAGTTCATACAGTTTAGTTGAATTTCTTATTTGTTCAAGCAGTCTACAGTTTGTTTTTGACACAAGCCAAATCTTTGTATGTTGTAATGATGTAAAATAAGCTTTATAAATGTCGCACCAACACAGATTATTTACCTCACTGATCAAAAATCTTAAAAAGTATTAATATGCTTTGAAAGTCATTGGCAAAAAAAGGTTCTCTGTCCTTACAGTTGGTCTATGAAAGAACAGTGGTCACACAAACAAAGAAATAATTAAAGACCCTTTAATCATTTTGCGCCGAATATAAAATTTGACCTTGCGGAACATGCACATACGGCCAAACAGGATTTTAAGGTGCAGCCAGGGACCGAAGGGAGTCTGGTTTGGGGACCACAGGATCACGTCTCTGCTTTTTGCAGATGATGATCAAGCCAGGACCTTCAGTGTGCACTGGGACGGTTTTCAGCCGAGTGTGAAGCAGCTGGGATGAGGATCAGCACCTCCAAGTCTGAGACCATAGTTCTCAGTCGGAAAAGGGTGGCTTGCCCCCTTCAGGTTGGTGGAGAGATCCTGCCTCAAGTGGAGGAGTTCAAGTATCTTGGGGTCTTGTTCACGAGTGAGGAAGGAGGGCGTGAGATTGACAGACAGATCGGTGCATCTTCTGCAGTGATGCAGTTGATGTACCGGTCTGTTGTGGTGAAGAAGGAGCTGAGCTGTAAGGCAAAGCTCTCAATTTACCGGTCAATCTACGTTCCTACTCTCACCTATGAAAAGAAAGAACAAGATCCCGGATACAGGCGGCCAAAATGTCCTTTCTCCGCAGGGTGGCGGGGCGCTCCCTTAGAGATAAGGTGAGGAGCTCGGACACTCGGGAGGAGCTCAAAGTAGAGCCGCTGCTCCTCCACATCAAGAGGAGCCAGCTGAGGTGGCGCGGGCATCTGTTTTGGATACCTCCTGTTTCGGGCATGTCCCACCGGGAAGAGACCCCGGGGAAGACCTAGGACACACTGGAGGGACTATGTCTCTCGGCTGGCCTGGGAACGCCTCGGTATCCCCCTGGAAGAGCTGGAGGAAGTGTCTGGGTAGAGGGACGTCTAGGTGTCTCTGGTTAGACTGCTGCCCACGCGACCCGGCCCCGGATAAGCGGTAGAAGATGGATGGATGTCAAAGTTATTTGCTCAATCATTTCTGCAGAATACAGACCTGTTGTAGTTGTGTAATGCTAAAGAACTTATTGGTAGCAATTTATTTTTTTGTTATTGAATGTAAGCTATGTATGAATATTTGACAATAATGTTTATCTTATCTAAAAGGTAAACATACCAAGATTCTTATTGGCCTTTTCCAGCAGAGTGGAGATACTGAAGTCATCGTCCTCTACAGTGTTGCCTGAGAAGAAAAAAAGGGATAACATTACTCATATGTATTTGGTCTTACATGGTTAATTTTTGACGATTCATACCAGAGGATTCATCAATCTTTTCAAACGTGTTCTGTAAAAAAATAAAATATCTAAGTTGAAATATGAGGTAATAAATAATAAAAGACTAAATTGCATTGAAGACAAATAGGATATATTTAAGTCTCTGGGGACCCTCGAGCCAAAAGAGTAGATCTCCAAGAAACAAAGTAAAAAAGCTAAAATCTGTATTAGAACTGCAGCTGTGCTCAGAACTACCAAATACTCAATTCAACTCAATCATTTCTAGGATTTTTTTTAACTCTTTAAATTCCAGTCTTAAAACATGATGTCACTGTTAAAAAATTATATAATTTTTTATCTGTCACCACATAAAATGCAATAAAAATTAATGTTGGTGCTACTTTTTGAGACATCCAAGACCACGCCCCATTATTCAGAATCAGAATTACTTTTATTCATATCTAAGGGGAAATTCTTAATCTTATTCATTATATAAAGACATATCAGTCACACTTTAGAATAACTACACACCAAAGAGCAGTAGTAAAGCATTATTAAATGTGTTTTTAACAATTAAGTAATGAATAATCCATTAATGGAAGCTGACTTATTATTTGTATAAAACTACACATGAGCTTGTTATTCATGACTTAGACATTATTAACAATGTTTCTTACTTAATGGTGCTTATTAACCCTTATGTTCTGTTCATTTCATGTTAAAAATTGTGTGTTACCAGTTAAAATTACCGTTCCATTAAGACTCATCATAAAAAAGTGAAATGACACATAGATTATCAATACTTATTACATAGATTATTTTGATTATAAGAAATAATCAGATTAAAAGCATACTGTTCACAGACTACTTTGGGTCAAAGTTACCAAAGACATTTGTAATGAACCATATAAAATAGTGTGGTGATCAAATATATAATCAAGAGCCTCCTCACAGTAGACCGACTTGTCCTGCATTTAGTAGTAGTCATTTACTTGATTATATTTTTTATTTAAATATTGTGGTTATAATTATATTGATGCCTTGATTTTGTTCTTTCTGTTTCAGCAACGCTGAACTTTACCCAAGACAAATTTCCTCGTTGGGGAAAATAAATATCTACTAAATCTATCTAAACAATAATAAATATTTTGTAGTTTTAAGCAGAGCTGGAGTGGTTAAAGAGATTTGTGCAGAAAACATTAATAAATATATTGATATATTATTATTTTAAAGCAGTTTGTACATTTTTGTCTCAAGGTTCCCCAGAGGTTGGCAAAAGTGTCAGTGGGGTTAAATAGTTTTTCTCCTGTATTGCTTACCTTCGTTATGATAAAAGTGTGAGCCGAGCAGAGGAGGAGGCTGAGGACTGCGGCCTGAAGCATGATGGGATCTCAGTGGAACAATGTTAACGACAGCAGAAGGTAACACACCTCAAGAAACCCAGCTACAGAGCTTTATAAAGGTGTCACACACTTCTACATCTTTCCCTTATTTGGCAAACATTGAGACTGACTGACAGCCTGAAAACAGAAGTGACCGTTATTACTTCAAACCCACTGTTCTTTGTGTAAGATGTAGTCTCAACACACAGTTTCCAGAAACTGTGTGTTGTTTTTGCAAAGACATATTTAGAAGATAATGTTACAATAATTTTACTTATTTGAGAGAAATTCCAGTGAATTTTGTGAGAAACTGATTCAAAACTTTAACTTGTGGCTAATAGCTCATTTCACTCAAGCAACTGAAAAAATATTATTTAATCACTTTCAATAAAATATAAACATGTCGATCAACACAATAGTGTAATTGACAAGTACAATCTAACTTTAGAGATAACATGTCTACGGCCCTTGCATTAATCAATCTGGTTAAGAAAGTAACAGTATCATATTTAAAGGAAGAAGTTTTAGCAATTTTTACAAAACTATAAAAAGCATTTGATAGAATTAATCAGGATATTCTAATTCAAAATCTGTAAAAATGGTATTAAAGGCAATCCACTGCAGTGGTTAAACAAATAGACAACAGTTTGTACAAGTATAAATCTACACTGAGATGCATTACCTGTGGAGTACCCCAGGGGTCGGTATTGGGTCCAAAGCTTGTTTTAATTCTATATAAACGATTTATGTCCTAGCTAAAAAAAACAACAACATTTAAACTTTTTTTTTTTTACAAATGCAGATACAATTAATGCTCTGGGAAGGGTTTGCCACAGTTAATGGCTGAGGTTACAATAGAAATAAAAAAAACATAAAATGTTTTGATCATAATAAAGCATTTTTAAATCTATAAACAAATTTCATGTCATTGGTTAATCAAAAAATTGACGTACAGGTCAAAATTTATATAAATAATGAAATTAAAAAACGTATAGACAAAGACAATTTCCTTTGCATCATTCTTGACCATAACTTTAACTGAAAACCACAAATAACCAGTGTTAAATCAAAAATAGCAAAGTGTAACACTTATAAAACTAACCAAAATTCTCATTTCCTACTTAAAAAAAAAAAAAAAAAGAATTATACATAAGGCTGTACAAATAATATATAAAGCAAGGCACATTTTGCCTCCACACAATATTCAAAAAATTTCCAAAACAGGGACGGGAAATATAACTTGAGCAAAAAATGTATTCCATGTACATGTCACCCTAGGAGGAGATAGAAAAGGAGAAAAACAGTAGGCGGGTGTAATAATGATATGAGAGGTTGAGCATGTACCTATGATCAATCAGTCTCCATATGTTTGGTGTAAATAAGTATGTTTTGAGTTTGCTTTTGAAAACCTCAACAAAGTAATCTCGCTGCACTTCCACTGTGAGCCCATTACATAAAATGGGCTCTAATAGAAAATTAACAATTGAAAACATTGCTGTTCTATCTTTTGAACGGTCAAAAACCTCAAAATGGCATCCATATCAGGAAAAAGTCATGTAACTAAAACCCATGAATACTGTATATTCAAATGTATTGGTACATTATATATGGCAGTTTACATATGAAATATGTATTTCTTTATGACAGATATGTTGGTAATTAGTAAAAAGGGGTTAAAGGTGTATTAGTGAATGAATGGAATTACCCATAATAATTAATTTATGACAGTTAGATAAACGTTTCAATCCAAGTTTATATATTTTCTGGTGTTCAGCAGCTGTCAGGTCTAAATATAACTAAAGCATATGTTATTTTTCCCAAAGCAGTATCTATATTATCTATATTTGGACCCAAAACGGACAAATGTGAAAAAATCAGGAGGTACTTTCTGTATCGGTCAGAGCTGGGTCACTTGTCCCTCTGATAGTGCTCCTGCTCATGTGTCGTGTGTTTATTTACATTTACATTTATTCATTTAGCTGGGCTTTATGCATTTTCTAATCACCAGTGTTAAGTTTTAAAGGTGGGTCTTGCCCAAGGACACATCAGTATGAACTGTGGGGAGAGCGAGAATCAAAACCTACCTCTGGTTATTTGAGCTACTGTCAGTCAAATAACCCAAACTCAATACTGTTCATCCTTTTAATAGACTTTAAATTTGCATATTTTCAAGCAAACACAAACGGCACATGAAATATCAGAGGACCACTTTTCATTTGCTGCAAGAAGCTTTATTTGAACATTACAGTATTTCTCACTTGGGTTTACAATTTCAGCTGCAGGAACCTGCTTCATTATATTTACATTCTTCTCTGGTTCTATTCTTTGGTTCCTTTTCAGAAAAGAAAAAACTCACATTCATTAATATGCTTTTGTAAACACACAGGTCATATGTGTGAGTGACGTCAGAAAGAGAGAGAACTACATACTCCACTTACTGTACATTTAATTCTACAACAAAGTGTCTTTGTGAATGGGTTTGACATTGTGCTTATAAGAGGTTAAATCTGAAAATAATTTAAACAACTTTACTGTCAAAACTTTTAGAAAATAGTGAAGAAAAGATACTCACTGCAGCGATAAAGGCGGTTGATGCGGAGGATGTCATTGTGGCTCATCCGCTTGGCTAGACCAATGGGGACGT
Source organism: Perccottus glenii (assembly GCA_024416835.2). Lineage (NCBI taxonomy): Eukaryota > Metazoa > Chordata > Actinopteri > Gobiiformes > Odontobutidae > Perccottus > Perccottus glenii. The sequence goes on along the minus strand of CM044548.2, from coordinate 2,979,198 downwards.
TGGGGTCAGGGATGGGGACCATTGTTGCTTTACCATTCTTGGAGAACGCATCCCTGAGACAGAAATACAGGTTAGTGATGAATGAAACTCATATCCATTCGTTTACTTTGAGGCTATACCTTTCATATTGCATGACAGAGTTGTAGTCGTAGGGAGTACCGAGGTTGTTTGTTTGGACCTTTTCGAAGTTTTCCTCCTCGTCTTTGAGAAAACAGACCAGTAATGGATTATTTATGTATAAACTGAACAATCTAAATTACTCCTAGTAGATAAATGTGAGAGTAAATGGTTGTTTGTCACTGTCTGTGTGTCTAAGTGTTGACTAACTGTCCATTGTCCAGAGTGTGCCCCTCTTTAGACCCAAAGCTGCTGGGATAGGCTCCAGTCACATGAACCCTAACTGGACTAAGTGGAACAAGTAGATGAATGAAATGATGTTTTTGAGTTTAAATCACCCTTTTCCACATTCTCCAGATGGATGCGGATATGCAGGTCCCGGTCTGAGCGACTATGTTCATGTTCAAAGCCCAGAGCATGGAGCATCTCATGCTGGATAGTGTTATGATGGACACAACCTTTTCGAGCCAAAGAGACCTCCTGCCCCCCACCTTGTCGTCCCACGTTAGACCAACAGCTGAAACAGAGAAAGACAACACTGTTGAGTTCATACTCTATTCAGACTCTGCTTTGCTGCACATTGGGACATTATTGTTACTAAACTATTAAACTGGAGATGAATGTAGGCTGCTGTCCTACCCAGAGAGGGACTGGATGTCCACAAAGTCCCTCTGTCCTGTCCTAGCGGTGAAGCGGATGCAGGTGGACTGTGCAAACGAGTCCAGGCCTCTGATGATGGTGTCCCTTTCACTTTTGGCTAAACACAAGAGAGTCAGGCTAAAGAACATCACATGATAGACTTAACACTGTCATTAGCCCATTGTTGTCCAACTGAGCCAACTTTTCTGTGTTTTATTGTATAATGTATATGTTTTGTGTTATATGATTATTTTATGCATTAGGACACATTTAGAAATTATAAACAATAAAACTATTAAGAAGCGTGCACGTATCTCTTCAGTAAAAGTCTATACAACAGCTGCAACCACAAATGTAGACATTAGGAAAATGTAAAGTGGTGTAAGTTTTTATCTGTGAGAAATGCCTTTTATTTCATCTCAACATCAGCCCCTTTACTGTCAACACTTATGTCCTCTCTCCAACAGCACGACTGTTACCGTAAAGACCAGTGTAAAAGAACAGATAAAGTGCTCTGACTAAATTGATCTATTTTGTGATAGTGGCCTACACAGATCTGAGAAGAAGAAATTAAGATAAAGAATCTTAAAAAATCATGATTCTTTTTATTTTATTTTAAGTCTCCATCTTATTCTTTTCTTTTTAAACTTATCTGGCACAAGATAACATTGCCAAATGCTCTATTTGATTTTGTGCAGCAGAGCAACATAACAGAGTTTGCTCTTTTACACTGGTCTTTACAGTAACAGTTGTAATAACAGATAACAATACATCTTACACCACTTTACACTTCCTTAATGTCTACATTGGTGGTTGCAGCTGTAATATAGGCCTTTAATTAATAGATGCAGGCTCTCTTTTAACTTGGAAAAGTGAGTGTAAGGCTATGTTTGTTAAAACCTACAAATTTCTGAAATTTAAAATCAGATGTCATTGTACTTAATTGTTTGTTGTTTTCTTGTGTTGGCTCTAATAGTAGTTCAAATCTAAGCCTTTCTCGTTAATTACAGGAGGAGAGCTTACAGTACTGGTTGGAGATGCGGCAGGGCACATAGACTTTCCCATCTTTAGCTTTAGGCCAGAGGCAGCCGCGGGCCGTGCAGGGGTCAGCGTTCTGTAGACCGTCGGGCACAACAATGTCTAGCTCTCTCACCACAGGGTCGTCCGGGTTCTTCCCTGTGACACCAAGAAACAAAGAATAAACTCAAAAACACCATTTATTCTTTTCGTAGTTCATACAGTTCAGTTGAATTTCTAGTTGAGCAGCCTACAGTTAGTAATCAATGGCAGGGAAATTCAACAAGTCAAATCTTTGTATGTCGTAATCCACACAATAACCTTTTTAAATGGAGCACCCACACGCATCATTTGTCCTTACTGTTCAGGAAAAATCAAAAATATAAAAACAAATTAATAATGCCATGAAAGTCATTGACAGAAAAAAGGTTCTCCGTCTCATATTTTGACTCTTCAGGTGGCGCTCAGGGCTCTATTTCCTACAGCTTCTGTAACCCTTTTAAACAAACAAACCTAATAATCTCTGTTATTATTTTAACCACGTTATCTTCCTCTTCTTTTCTGCACCATTTTTATCTTACCTTTTTAGTGCTCAGTAATACTGTGATGCCTTTTTATGCCTCATTTTATACTGTTTGTTTTATACAACTATCTTGACTTTCTTGCTTCTATTTATTTACTGTATAAGTTTGTTTAAGTTATTTGCAGAATTATTTTTGCAGAAAACAGTTGGTGTTTGTGTAAAACTAAGAAACTGTCTGATATTGAATGAATGTACAGTATGTATGTATATATGACAATAAGGTTTATTTTATCTAATACATACCAAGATTCTTATTGGCCTTTTCCAGCAGAGTGGAGATACTGAAGTCATCGTCCTCTACAGTGTTGTCTGAGGAGGAAAAAAGGAATAATTTTTGGGGGTTAGTTAAATTACTTATATGTTTTTGGTCTTTAGTAACTGTTTATGATGACCATTCATACCAGAGGATTCATTATTCTTGTCAAAAGGGTTCTGTAAAAAAACAACAATTTAAATATTCGGTAATAAAGAACCAGTAGGATATATTTAATTCTCGGGGGACCCTCGAGCCAAAAACTGAACTCAAAGGGTTAAAATCCTGAAAATGATTGATTGTTTGTTTTTTGTCTCGAGGGTCTTCAGAGGGAGCAGACAGTTTCAGTAGTGTTTAATAATTTTCTGTGTTGCTTACCTTCTTTATGATAAAAGTGTGAGCCGAGCAGAGGAGGAGGCTGAGGACTGCGGCCTGATGCATGATGGGAGCTCAGTAGAACGATATCAACGACAGCAGAAGGTAACACACCCCGAGAAACCCAGCTACAGAGCTTTATAAAGGTGTCACACACTTCTACATCTTTTCCTTATTTGGCAAACTTGGTTTCACTGGAATCTTCTGATTTCAGAAGATTCCAGTGAAACCAGAAGTGACCGTTATTACTTCAAACCCACTGTGTTTTGTGTAAGATGTAGGCATTGCTTGTTTCTTTTTTTTTTACTTCTGCAGCATCGAGACTTAAAAGACTTTCTAAATATTTTAATAAATTTAAAATAAATTTGGTGATAGAACTGTCAACATATGCATCGAATTTAAAAGTACCCAGGAGCCAGGAGGTCATAGGTAATAGTTTGGAGATGCTAGGATGCTGTACTGAACAACATGGACCATCCCCTGCATTGGTCTTTTGAACAGCAGCCAGTGGGCGTCTGAGATCAGTGAGCTGCAGGACAGAACGACTGCAAGAAGACTCTACAATCAATCAATCTTTTAAAATACAAGTCTAAGTCCAAGTCTGAATCATACAAACAATTTCAAGTTGAGACTGAGTCGAGTCATCTTTAGTTAAACTGCAGGTCCAAGTCACTAAAGAAAGGTCCAAGTCGAGTCCAAGTCATTATTATATATTTATTATTATTTTATGTATTTGATTGGGACAGTACATGTTAAGGCAGAATGAATATGACATGCCGCTACAGGTGCCTTTTGTAGACAGTTTGATTTTATTTAAAAGAAACATGTACATAAACAAATTATTAAGTCAACACAGCACTAAACTTGATTGAATTCTTAAAGGTAAGTGGTAAAATGGAAAGCCAAAAAGCGGTTCTTCTTGGTGAGTTCTAAGTAATGCTCATAAATTATTAGAGACAATTCCTCATCCAGCCTTAATTCTTGCTCTTTTTATCCATTAATCAACTGAGCCCATAATTATCTCCACCACAACCTCATCCAGCCTTATTTATTTGATTATTTTTGTTTATGCTTCATTAATCAACTATCAATGTTGTTTGTGTTTACAATGGCAGTGCAGAGTACTCGGCCAGGGCAAGACACTTAGACCATCTGGCCTCCAGTGGTGTTCCAGCTGTAACACTGGTGAATGGAACCTTAATTTAAGTCACTTTGGATAAAAGCGTCTGCTAAATGTAATAAAAGATGGAAACAGATATTGAAAATATTGCATATATAGCAATAATAATAATAATGATAATAATAGTTTTTATCATAGTTGGGGTGCACGTGGCAGAGTGGATAGCACTCCTGCCTCACAGCAAGAAGGTTGTGGGGTCAAAACCTGGCAAGGTGGGTTAGGTGCACAAGGACACAATGACAGTATGAACTGTGGGGAGAGTGGGAATCGAACCATCAACCTTCCGGTTGAAGGACAACCTCTACCACTGAGCCAATGCACCAGAATTGATAACAGTCTTTGTAGGTCTGTAGGTCAATAATGATTGGTTTATTTCTGTTCTGAGGCTACGTGAGGCTTCTGCTGAGCTGTCCTTCTCCAGCGTTCACAGTTTGACCTGTCATCAGCCAAAAATAAATCTTCAGGAACAAGACAACTGTCTCAGAGAAGCACCGGGTCATAAATATGCTGTATATGCTAGTATTTAACGTTAACTCTATCTAATGCAATCAGTTTATGCCTTTTTATTTATTTACAATAGGCGACACATTTTCCATTGTTCAGGTGATGTTTTTGTATTTTTTGTCCCAATTGTGAGGTTTATTGTATTTCTTCATCTGTCATTTTGATTAGTTCAGACTCTGAGGTGTGTTTCACATTTGTCCGTGACTTCTCTAATTGTGGGCACAGAGTTGCAATAGAGTCTTACCAAATCAGTGAAAAACAGGAACATCTGCAGAAAACAAAAAATAAATATAACATTGATGGTGAAGGTTGTCAAATACAGAGCAGCTTGTTATAACGATCTGATGCTAATGTGTGCTATGTAAATGATAAGTTAACATGTAAATGAATATTTATGGAAGATAAGGTGGTGACGAGGTGATTAAAAAAGCGAGGCATGGCAAGGATGAGTTAAACAGCTGATCTTAGTCAAAGCACAAGTCAACAGCAGTGTGTGTTTGTTCTTTAAAGCCCATTGCAGCTAAATGTAGGAGCGGGACCACGCCCAAAAACAATTTATACACTGGGTGAAAGTGCTTTAGAGTCAAATTTAAAATACGCAGTCAAGATTCAGAATAAGAAACTTAAGAAGAACTTTAACTTCAAAAGACAAAGAGTGCAGATAAAAACACTTTCAGTTGTCTTTATTGAATGTAAAACTCATTGGTTCTGCCATCATCCACATTCCTTGTCTCTGCCTGGCCTTGGACCAAGTCCTATCAGGTGTGACACATGTCTGTTCTATCTGTGCGTAAAGGCTTCACTTTGCTCTGAGACCCGCGCAGCTTTCTACACATAACGATACGCACACAGTTTGTTTTGAAGCTGAAGTGGTCAGTGTTTATGTGATTGAGACCAATTAGGTATGAAACAACAAAGACTGCTTTACACACTGAAAAAAAGACCTTGTTGAATTGACACAATTTAAATTTAAAAATGGTGGAAATCGTTTACACACAAGTCATTTGGTTAGATCTACTATATTGTAGTAATTTTGAATGTAATAGAAATATTAATTTATTAATTTGGGTAAATTATCAATTAATATTTTTATTATTAAAATTATTGTCTCGTTGAGGGCACCACCCAGATACGTTCTGGGAAACTGATTATATTTACTAAGTCTCAATTAATCTGAAGGAAAAGAATTCTATCTGTTTTGAATATGTCTTATATAAACATTAAAACACCAAATCAAGATCTTTAACGTTTTATGGGGTTTTATTAAAGATTATACAACGTTAACATATTAATGGGGAATGATGGGATAGGACACAAAGGAAAAGATTATTGACGGATAATGAGAATGATTAAAACAGAATAATAAACAATAACATTTACTGACTAGAACTTTGTGGAGTGAAGGGGAAATAGAAATTTTGAACCATTAAATTTGCCGTTTATCCTAAGGAACGTTTAAGGGATTTAGAAGGAAATAAAGATGAAGGTATAGTGACTTGAGCTTATAAAATACAGTTTAGAACGCCAAAACTCCTGCTCACGTGCGGCTTACTTGGTTCGCTGGTACTGGCCCAGTTCGATTTCCGTCCCAGGTCCAAAGTTTTGCTTCGGAGCTCTGAAGCGGGGCGTCTGGGTTTAGAAGAGACCGCTCTCACAAGGTGTCCGTCACGTGACGATGCCGCTGGCTGGTTAGCGACGCGGCTGTTGAAGCGGAGTTGATGAAAGGCGTCAACTGTATAAAGCTGTCTATCTCTGCCGTTGGCATTAGGCAGGAACAGATTAGAGTCTTTGAAAACTGACCACTGGAAAAAGGGGTCTCGGGAGTCGTTCCTCTGGCTTAAAGCGTCTGTTAGTTCAAGCGGAGTCTTGGTCTTTCACAAGAACTACCAAAATGTCTTCCTTCTCGTCGAGTGACGCGTCACAAGAGTGTCTTACAAAAATAGGCAATGTGTAGCTTTAAAAAGAAAAATCACGTTTGCATGGCGGGTGCAACAGGTCTAGAACAATTTAAAAGTAAGTTAATAGTTAAAGAGGGTCCGAGGCGGACAAGAGGAGTTGCGCGAAAATAATCAAGAAGCAGATAGACACAAAGAGAGAAGAGGCTTAAGAGAGTAAGAAGACTAAGAGCGTAAGATCGAGGTTTCCGGTGTGCGCACGCGTTTTGTCCGCGGCTTGAGGAGGCGTGTTTTGAGCTGGCCTGGGGCGTGTTTGGCACGGCCTGGGGGAAGTTTATCCCAACTAAATTTTAATTCAAATAATCCTTTTACCTTCCACAAAGTAACATTGAATTCTTAGTTTTTCACAATCATAAGCATACACATACATTGGTACTGCAGATTCATACCGATAGAATGCATCTTCACACATGCTGAAACACATAAATTCATTCAACAATTTTATTAACTGTAAACTTGTGAGACTGATGGAAGGAAGGTCGATTCTTCTCGTTATGACTCCGGATCCTGTGAGGAGCCTTGCCATATACTTAGATACACACTTTTAATGGCATAAACACAATAACACAATGTCCTTTGAAAACCTTTCCGTCTAAAAAGGAAAAAGTTTAAGTCATTGGTTTGATGAAAGACTTAGCGGCGTTCATCCAAACTGTCACTAGATGGCAGTATGTTGCCATCCCAGAAGTCTCAAGTCTTTTACACTTCAAAAGCATTCCTTTCGGGTGTTAATAGCCAAACCGTAATTCAAAGGATTACATTCTGTCGGGTGGAGACGAAAGTCTGGTTTGGTCAGAGATAACACCTTGATCTCCTTTGAGATGGAGAAGGGCAAAGTCGTTAATTAGGGTTATTCCTGAGTTTTCCTGTCCTTAAGAAAACAACCGGCCAGCTGTTCCACATTAACAGGGGGGTGATAAGATCCTTTTCTTTTAGTAGAGCAAACACTTTCTGAGTCTGAAAAAGGGGTTTTACACCATAAATTGTCAGTCCGTGACATTTAGAGGCTGTCCACACGTAGACGCGAATCACTGTATCCATATACATTTTGTATCGTATTGGCGTTTCGTCCACACGGAACCGGCGTTTGGGGAGACTGAATCCGCTATTATTTGAACCCTGGTTCTAAAGTGGATAAATCTGAAACCTTCAGCCTTGCGGTGTCGTGTGTACAGCCAATCCGTCTATTTTGTGAAAACGATGATGTCATTGCATCACGTGTGTCGGCCGGTAACAGCAACAACAATAATGGCGGACTACATGATTGAGTTCGTGCTGCAGAAGCTACTAAGCCTACTAGCTTTATTACAGCAAAATCTATTGCTTCTATGCAGTTGTGGTGAGCAACAAGCGATAATGGACAACACCATACGCCACATGCTCTTAGATCCACCGCGAAAGAGAACCAGGAGAGCAACCTGGAGAAAATGAATGGAGAGAGAATTTCCGCATGTCCAAAGCACTCAGAACTCAGTCCGTATATTGAAGAGCAAACAACAAACATGAGGGCACCAATTACTACACTCTAAATATATGACTGCAACAATTTGAGAACTTGTTTTTATTAGAAAATAAATATTTAGGTCTTCGTCTTCTTCTGCAGCACGCAAGGTTATGCGCATGCTCAAAGTCTTCTTCTCCGTGTATAGTGTATATCTGTGGCAGAATAACAGCGCCCCATACTGGTCTGGCATATATACTACATCATTTTTAGCCGGTCTCAGTGGTTTCATTTGTACGTAGATATTTCCTGAGACGACGCCGTCTCAAGATCGGATAGGGGATGCACTGGCTTCGTGTGGACATTGCCTCAGTGCGGTCAACCCTTGTATGATACAGTCCATGGCCTGAACTCTGTGTCCTGGTTGCTACAATATCTTCTACCATACTTCTATACTGTCTATTGTACCCTTTTTTGCCAAACATCCCTACTGTTCTGAGGTCTGGGGTAAAACTTATAAAACAAACCTAAATTCTCTTTTCATACTTAAAATAAAAGTAATAAGGATTATACAGTGAGGATCGAAAGTTTGGGCACCCCAGGTAAAGAATTTTGATCCACCCCCATGCTTAACAGTTGGACAGGGGTTCTTTTCATTAAATTCTGTGCCCTTTCTTCTTCAAACATACCTTTGCTCATTCCGGCCAAAAAATTCTATTTTAACCTCATCGGTCAGAACTTGTTTCAAAAATACATCAGGCTTGTCTATATGTTCATTTGCAAACTTCAAACGCTGATTTTTGTGTTGAGGACGTAGAAGAGGTTTTCTTCTGATGACTCTTCCATGAAGTCCATAATTGTACAAGTATTTCTTTATAGTGGACTAGTGTACCACAACTCCAGTGTCTCAGCTCTTTCTGGAGGGATCGTGCAGTCAAACGTGGGTTTTGACTTACTTTTCTCACAATCCTGCGAGCCGTTCTGTCTGATATTTTTCTTGGTCTTCCAGATCTTGCTTTAACTTCCACTGTTCCTGATGACTGCCATTTCTTAATTACATTCCAAACAGAGGATATTGGCATCTGAAAACGCTTTGCTATCTTTTTATAGCCTTCTCCTGCTTTGTGAGCGTCAACTATTTTCAGTTTCAGTTTTCTAGACAACGGCTTAGAAGAACCCATGGTGCTGATGGTTGGGGCACGGTCAGATGAGTCTGGGCATTTAAAACCTTTGAGATTGACATCACCTGGTCTATCCAGACGATGATTGAGAACAATCCATGACACTGTCAGGTCCTAGCTTGCCAAAGGGGGCAGTACAAGGTATTAACTCTGCAGGGTGCCCAAACTTTTGCAGACACCATTTTTTTTGTTTTTTGTTATTTTGAAAGTGTAAATGATGGAAATAAAATCTAACTTTTTTTAACTTATTACAAGGATGTCTAATCTGTCATTTGAAGCCTTTTGGAGATTTTTCCATCTTTTCTTGGCATCTTTATGCACATTAATAAAACCTGGGGTAACCTTTTTACTTAGGGTGCCCAAACTTTCGATCCCCACTGTACAAAATGCTGGGTTTAGGGACCATATGAACTCACTGTTTTAAAAAAATAAATAAAGATTTTGTCAAATTTAAAACTGTACAAATAATATATAAAGCAAGGCACAATTTGCCTCCAAACAATGTAAAACATGTTCCAAAACAGGGACAGGAAATATAACTTGAGCAAAAAAAAGAAAAAACACCTTAAAAAACGTTTATCACTCTGTGTGGGGTAGACTTGTGGGTTAGACAGGACAGGTTTGGACCCCCCAGCCCATCTATCTTGATGTTGGCTTACTTACACAGAGGTCTTGTTGTTTTAAAAGTATATTTTGTCTATTTCTATGTTGTTTCAACTGTCCTGGACACATTTCTGCATGGCCTGTCTGTCCTGGGAGTACATCCCTCCTTCTGTGGTTCTCCTTGAGGTTTCTCTTTTTTCACAGCTGGGTTTTTTTTAGGAGTTTTTCCTGACCCTGATGGGAGGTCTAAGGACGGGGGATGTTGTCTAGAGTAGTCTGTTGCGCCCTTTGAAGCGCCTGTTGTTGTAATATTGGGCTATACAAAACTAAATGTCTTTTCTTGTCTAGATGAGGAATTAAAGGGAAGCGCTTCAGTAGAATACTTGAAAAAATGTATTAACAATAAATACTCCTATGCAAGACGAGGGAAGGCAAGGCTAAGATTAAGAAACACAAGAAAAATTAAAAAATAAGAGTGCAGATAAAAAAACACTTTAAGACGTAATGTAGGCGGAGCTAAAGATAAATGTTTTTAACCTTCCCTTGAACATTGTTAAAGTCGAAGTTGTTCCAGATTTTTGCTGCATGAAACTTAAACGCTGCTTCACCCTGTTTAGTTCTAACTCTGGGCACGAGCAGAAGCCTGTCCCAGATGTTCTCAGAGTCCGAGGAGGTTCATAAGTAACTAGCATGTCAGAAATATATTCTGGTGCTAAACCATTTATTTTTTGTACCCTTCGTCCTGAGAGCGAAGGGTACGAGCTGGAGTATACCGGGTGATGAGGTCAGATAGGTAAGATGGCGAGCGTCCACAAAGGATTTTATATGTTAACAGGAGAACTTTGAAATCAGCTCTAACATGAATAGGAAGCCAGTTTATTGAAGCCAGGACTGGAGTAATGTGATTGAACTTCCTGGTCTTTGTTAAAAGTCTGGCGGCTGTATTCTGGACCTTTTGTAGTCTGTGAGTACTTTTCCTCAGCAGTCCAGAGAATAACACATTGCAGTAGTCCAGCCTGGATGTGACAAACGCATGAATGAAAATTTCAGCATCAGCCAAAGAGAGGCAGGAGCAAATTTTTGAGATATTCCTCAAGTGAAAAAAATTTCACTGGTACTGTGGAGGAGAAGGATAAATGTCAGGGCCATTTGGTCTGATACACAATTACCAACAAAAATAAAGTATGTCCTGTCTTCAAGATAGAACTGAAACCATTTAAGGGCAGTTCCAGAGATGCCTATCCATTCCTCTAATCTTTGTGACAGGATTTTATGGTCCACTGTATCAAACGCAGCACTCAAGTCCAACAGAACTAAGACAGAGACTTTGCCTGCGTCAGTGCTCAGACGGATGTCATTTGTGACTTTGATAAGTGCAGTCTCAGTGCTGTGATGGGGCCTGAATCCTGACTGAAAAGGATCAAAGCAGTTGTTAAGTAATAGAAAGACATTAAGTTGCTGATATACAACCTTTTTGATAACTTTCCCTAAAAATGGCAGGTTTGATATGGGCTGATAGTTGTTGAGCACTGAAGCATCAAGACTGCTCTTCTTTAGGAGAGGCTTAATGACAGCAGTTTTTAAGGCTCTTGGAAATGTTCCAGACTGTAAGGAATTATTGACTATATCAGTGAGTTGTGGTAATAAACTGCTTAGTACTGATTTTAGAAATCTAGTGGGTAAAACATGGAGGCAGCAGCTGGATGAACGCAGGCTGGAGACTTTCAACTTTACTCATTAATGGGTATAAAATGTGTTAAACCAACCAAGTGTCTCCTGGATGGCTGCAGTGTGGTTTAATGCTCTTTGGACTGGAGCAGGTTTAATGCCTTGAACCTTGTCGTTGAAAAACAATGCAAACTCATTATATTTAGTGGTGGAAACTAATTCTGGAGGAAATAGAGTTGAAGGGTTTGTCAATTTGTCAATTGATGATCTCTGAAAAATATTTCACTTGCTTTTGCAAAGTTTGATTAAAAACAGGCAAATTATCCTTGTATACCACATAATGAATTAAGAGTTTCAATTTACAACATTTTATTTAGGCTTTTCTGCATTCCCTTTTCTGTGCCCTGATATGAACATTGCTCCACGATACCTTTTACCTTTTCCTGATCACTTTAACCTTAACACGGGCAATGGCGTCCATTACATTTAAGTATGACCCTTTTCAAGTCAATCCATAGCATCTCTATTGGGTTGAGGTCTGACTTGGCCACTCCAAAAGGCCAATTTTGTTTTTCTGAAGCCATTCTGTTGTGGACTTGCTCCGGTGTTTTGGGACGATTTCCTGTTGCATCACCCACCTTCTACACAGTTTCAGCTGAAGTACAGACATCAAATTATCCTGAT
>CM044548.2:2959498-2961998 GCA_024416835.2 Perccottus glenii | reverse complement strand
TATGACAATAAAATTTATTTTATCTAATACATACCAAGATTCTTATTGGCCTTTTCCAGCAGAGTGGAGATACTGAAGTCATCGTCCTCTACAGTGTTGCCTGAGAAGAAAAAAAAGGATAACATTACTCATATGTATTTGGTTTTTAATAGTTCATTTTTATGATAATGATTCATACCAGAGGATTCATCAATGTTGTCAAACGTGTTCTGTAAAAAAACAACAATTTCAGTTGAAATAGGTGAAATGAGGTAATAAAGAAAGGCTCAATTACATTTTATACCAGCAGGATATATTTAACTCTCTTGAAACCCTCGAGCCAAAAATGTAGGTGCACAGAAAAAAAATAAAAATCTCTTAATACATTGCAGCTGGGTTTCAGATTTTCCCAATTACCAAATACTCAATTTTTTACAGGATTTATTTTACCCTTTAGGTTTTTAGAAGGTGTTAAAACAATGGGCTGAGTGTTCCCAGAGGGTTAAAAGTTAAATATTTTTTTTGCTTGTGTTGCTTACCTTTGTTATGATAAAAGTGTGAGCCGAGCAGAGGAGGAGGCTGAGGACTGCGGCCTGAAGCATGATGGGAGCTCAGTGGAACAATGTTAACGACAGCAGAAGGTAACACAACTCAAGAAACCCAGCTACAGAGCTTTATAAAGGTGTCACACACTTCTACATCATTACCTTATTTGGCAAACACTGAGATTGACTGACAGCCTGAAAACAGAAGTGACCGTTATTACTTCAAACCCACTGTTCTTTGTGTAAGATGTAGGCTCTGTTTTTTCAGAAACTGTGTGTGTTTTTTGCGAAGACATATTTACAAGATAATGTTACAATAATTTTACAAACCAGATCCCAAAAAGATGGGACATTGTACAAATTGTGAATAAAAACAGAATGCAATAATGTGGAATTTTCAATTTTCAATATTTTATTCAGAATACAACATAGATGACATATCAAATGTTTAAATTGAGAAAATGTATCATTTTAAGGCAAAATAAGATTTTAAATTTCATTGCATCAACACATCTCAAAAAAGTTGGACAAGGCCATGTTTACCTCTGTGTGGCAACCCCTCTTCTTTTTTTAACAGTCTGTAAACGTCTGGGACTGAGGAGACAAGCTGCTCAAGTTTAGGAATAGGAATGTTGTCCCATTCTTGTCTAAAACAGGTGCACATGTTTATGTAATATTTTGTAATTTGGTTGTGTGTTTTATTTTATTTTATTTTTATTTTATTTTTTTCATGCGAATAGTATGAGATGATTAAAAGTTGTAAAAATGTGTTTTTTCAGACAATAAAGGTTTGTTAAAAAAACAATGTCTAATACAGGCTTCTACTTGCTAAACTGTCTTAGGTCTTCTTTGTTGCATCTTCCCCTTTATGATGCACCAAATGTTTTCTATGGATGAAAGGATCCTTCTTCTATGCAGCCATGATGTTGTACTTGATACAGTATCTTCCCTGAAAGTGACGACGTCTGGATGGGAGCATATGTTGTTCTAGAACTTGGATATAGCTTTCAGCTTTGATGGTGCCTTTCCAGATGTGTAAGCTGCCCATTACACACGCACTCATGCAACCCCATACCATCAGAGACGCAGCTTCTGAACTGAGCGCTGATGAAAACTTGGGTTGTCCTTGTCTTCTTTAGTCCGGATGACATGGCGTCCCAGTTTTCCAAAAAGAACTTCAAATTTTGATTTGTCTGACTTTTGGCTCCAGAGAAAACACCTGCGTTTCTGGATCATGTTTAGATATGGCTTCTTTTTTGACTTATAGAGTTTAAGTCGGCAACGGTGAATGGCCCGGTGTATTGTGTTCATCGGCAATGTTTTCTGGAAGTATTCCTGAGTCCATGTTGAGATTTCCAATACAGTAGCATTCCTGTTTGTGATGCAGAGCCGTCTAAGGGCTCGAAGATCACGGGCATCCAGTCTGGTTTTCCGGCCTTGACCTTACGCATAGAGATTGTTCTAGATTCTCTGAATCTTTCGATGATATTATGCACTGTAGATGATAATAACTTCAAACTCTTTGCAATTTTTCTCTGAGAAACTCCTTTTCTGATATTGTTCCACTATTTTTTGCCACATTGGGGTAATGCCCATCTTGACTTCTGAGACACTGTCATTCTGAAAGGCTCTTTTTATACCAAGCAAGTTGCCAATTGATCTACTAAGTTGCAAATTGATCCTCTAGCTGTTCCTTATGTGTACATTTAACTTTTCCGGCCTCTTATTGCTCCCTGTCCCAACTTTTTTGTAATGTGTAGCTCTCATGAAATCCAAAATGAGCCAGTATTTGGCATGACTTTACAAAATGTCTCACTTTCTTCATTTGATATGTTTTCTATGTTGTATTCTGAATAAAATAATGAAATTTAAAATTTCCACATCATTGCATTCTGTTTTTATATACAATTTGTAGTGTCTCAACTTTTTTGGAATTGGGTTTGTACTTATTTGAGAGAAATTCCAGTGGGTTTTGT